>APFE031121457.1:110105-165265 GCA_000404065.3 Pinus taeda
AAAGTCTAATATACCTTAATATTCTTCTATTTAACCAAACTCTTTAATATAATATTATTTATTGTTAATATGAATATTATTATTAATGTAATTTGTTTACCATTATGTTATTGTTAATAATTATTTATATGAATAAAAACCTAATTTCTATTTATACTATTATAAATAATATAAATATAATATTATTTATTCTTAATATTATTATCCAAAAAGTCTAATTGACCATAATAAATATATAATTAAAGGAAATTATAATCCATACTATAAATTATTTATTCCTTCTATTAATGTGAAAGTCATTTAAAAGGTCTAATTCTCCTTAATAATCCCCTTAATTACCCAACTAACCAAACTCTTATTTTATACTATTATAAATATTGTAAATATAATATTATTTATTATTAATATGTAATTTGTTTACCATTATGTTATTATTAATAATTATTGATATGAAAAATTATTTCATGGTGATTCTTATTATTATTAACTTAATTCCTATACTTTAATCTCATTAACTCCTACCCATATATATATTCTTACTACGAAGAAAACATAATCAAACTAGAGTTAACCCTAATGAGAATAAAAAAGGGAAAGGTTCAATCTCAACCCTTAAATCAGACAACACAAAACTTTCATAATGAAGGAAGCAGAAGAACAGACAAAACTACAGGCTCCTATTGCTAGACCGGAAACTAACCCTACACCCTCATAAAAGGAAAGCCCCTTATCTAGGAAAGGGGGCAACAAAAACAAAAAAGGCTAAAGAGACCCACTGGAAAAAGGAGGATAAAGGCATCACGACACCCAATAGAAGAAGGAAAGAGGCAGCTAGGAAGACAGGGCTGGGATCCAGCAACTGCTGATCTTCCAACCGTCATCCCTATTAAGATTTTCTGGCCTTTTTTCAATCTCCAGGGCCTCTCTAAACTTCCGATGGTGAAACTGCCCAACCTTCGCAATGACGCGCGCCTCTTCAATACAAACATGATGTTTAGTCTTCTCGGCATGCTCTGCAAGGGCCGAGGACTTGGCTCTTCCTTGCAGAGCATGCCGAGAAGACTAAACATCATGTTTGTATTGAAGAGGTGCGCGTCATTACGAAGGTTGGGCAGTTTCACCATCGGAAGTTTAGAGAGGCCCTGGAGATTGAAAAAAGGCCAGAAAATCTTAATAGGGATGACGGTTGGAAGATCAGCAGTTGCTGGATTCCAGCCCTGTCTTCCTAGCCGCCTCTTTCCTTCTTCTCTTGGGTGTCCTGATGCCTTTATCCTCCTTTTTCCGGTGGGTCTCTTTAGCCTTTTTTGTTTTTGTTGCCCCCTTTCCTAGATAAGGGGCTTTCCTTTTGTGAGGGTGTAGGGTTAGTTTCCGGTCTAGCAATAGGAGCCTGTAGTTTTGTCTGTTCTTCTGCTTCCTTCATTATGAAAGTTTTGTGTTGTGCGATTTAAGGGTCGAGATTGAAGCTTTCCCTTTTTTATTCTCATTAGGGTTAACTCTAGTTTGATTATGGTTTTTTCGTAGTAAGAATATATATATGGGCAGGAGTTAATGAGATTAAAGTATAGGAATTATGTTAATAATAATAAGAATCACCATGAAATAATTTTTCATATCAATAATTATTAATAATAACATAATGGTAAACAAATTACATTAATAATAATATTCATATTAACAATAAATAATATTATATTTATATTATTTATAATAGTATAAAGTAAGAGTTTGGTTAAATGGGTAGTTAGAGGAATATTAAGGTAAAATTAGACTTTTTAAATAATATTCACATTAATAGTAGAAATAAATAATATCAGATTTATATTATGTATAGTATGGATTATAATTTGGTTAAACGGGTAGATAAAAAGAAAAATTCCTTTAATTATATATTTATTATGGTCAATTAGACTTTTTGGATAATAATATTAAGAATAAATAATATTATATTATTTATAATAGTATAAATAGAAATTAGGTTTTTATTCATATAAATAATTATTAACAATAACATAATGGTAAACAAATTACATTAATAATAATATTCATATTAACAATAAATAATATTATATTTATATTATTTATAATAGTATAAAGTAAGAGTTTGGTTAAATGGGTAATTAGAGGAATATTAAGGTGAAATTAGACTTTTTAAATAACTTTCACATTAATAGAAGAAATAAATAATATCAGATTTATCTTATGTATAGTATGGATTATAATTGGTTAAATGGGTAATTAGAGGAATTTTTCCTTTAATTACATATTTATTATGGTCAATTAGACTTTTTGAGATAATAATATTAGGAATAAATAATATTATATTTATATTATTTATAATAGTAAAAAATAAAAAATTTATTACTGGTATTATATAGGGGTAATGGTGTGATATTAATGGGTGATAATGGTATTTTTCACCATTTTACCCTTATATAAGGGTATATTTTGATATTTTTATTAATTATTAACATAATGGTAATTAGATTAGTTTCTTTAATTAAAAATAATATCTAATTTTTTAAATAATTAAAATAAAATAATGAATTTTATTATTAAATATATGAATAATGAGAATATAACTGTTAGAGGTCCATTTACCATTACTGGTCAAAATAGTTGTTGGAATAGCCTGCTGTCCCTATTTATGGCATCGCTTAGATTGGATCTTCAACTTGTCCTGACGATGAACCACACTAGTTGGTTCGAAACACGTCGACAAATGGTTTCTTATGTGATTTTGCCGAAATTATTCTCTTAAACAGGAATCAAATTACAAATTTTTTACATAGGTAAGGTAGTAATTATCTTATTTTTCATAATTCCTAAATGTTCCTTATTATTAAGTTAAATTTTGCATTGCCTACCAGATTCGTGTAATTTTGCAGTTAACATCCATTTCTTCAGCCAACTCCATTGTTGAACAGGTTTCGAGGCACCATTAAAGGAAAGAGAGATATGGACAGAAAGAGATTGATCCCCTCAACGATCTCCTCTTATTCATTTGCACCAAATCGTTAAAAGAAAGCCCAAATCACGTGGTCAAAGGCAACTATCAACACATAGCTGAAGCAAGAGAGTGAGAGTCCGAGATGAAAACGCCTCACGATTTGCTTTTCCAAATAGAAGATCATGAACGAATCATTATTTATTTGTCATTTTGATAGTTAAATTAGAACTTTGTTAGCCAAAAGTAGGCATGAAAGCCTTAAACATTTATTAAATGGCTTTTATAAATACCATGAGGCAAGACAAAACAATGAGGACATGAATGAATTTCTGGTGACTCTTATCATTTTAAAACTTTGTGTTTTTATTTAATGGAAGCGCCTTTGAAGAGTTTATGAACAATTAATTGTTCATTGGAGCTTGTGACCGCCTGTTTGTGGAGGGCCCTTGCAAACAATGAGGGTTTTTAACTTATAAATTTCCTTTTCTATTATTATTTGCTATAGTATTTTTGTACATGTTCATTTCATAGTTCTTAGTTTGATTTTAGATTGGATAACAACGGTGGTATTTCTTTTAAATTGGAAAAGTAGTAGTGAAGTTCTCCATTAGATGTTTTTGGATCATCGAATACTAATCCTGGCCATTCATAGTTTTGATCTTCGTATGATAGCATTACAAATATCTTTTATAGTTTATGCAGTTGATTTGACTCATTAAAATACCTGTGGTTTCCTTGTGATTTCTTTGGAATTTCATCAAAACAAATTTCAACTTCATAACATATTATGTTTCTCTCTATAGATTTAGGTATATAGATTCCTCTAAGCTTTATGTTCAGAGCATTTTTATTCATAGGTTTTCTTAGTTTAATTTCAAAAAGAAGCGTGTTTTGATTGTAGTTACTTTCTTGAACTTTCAATTTTGAAGCAAGTGTGAGTTAATATAGTTTTCATTCAGCAAGTGTGAGTTAATATAGTTTTCATTCAACAAGTGTGAGTTAATCTAGTTTTCATTCTACAAGAGTGAGTTCTTTATAGTTTCATTTTTCAAGAAAGGAATATTTCTTTAGATTCACAATCATTTAATTTTCACTAGATAGCAATGTTAATTTGATTTTTAAAATAGGAGTACAAAACTTAAAAACATATTTCCAATAACTCAATCAATTAATAAATCCAACTAGATAAAAAGTCTTCTAGAATATATTTTGCACTTGCACTTCACAAGTTTACCAACTCCAGTCGATAATTTATCTAATCAATTTAAGACAGTTAAATTGACAAACATTTTGGCGTCATTGGCAGGGAGGTGTAAATAGAAGTTTTGATTTCTTTTGGATAAAAAAAAAAACAAACAAACAATAAAATAAAAAATATGATATGCATCGGGAAAGAGACTCTAGGGGTATATTTGTAGGTAGAGAAAATAGCTTAATTCCAACAACATCACTTACCCCACCACAACCTCGTAGTGCCACACCACCCACACAAACTCAAATTCCATCCATAGCAGGAAAACATAAACTCCCTGAGGTATTAAGATCTGAAATCCAACCTAGAGATTCACCAACTTCATTAAAAGAAGCCATAATAGAAGAGGAAGATCTCATATCCCCAACAACATGAGTAATTTTCCTATCTTCAATTGGAGAACAAATTCTAGCTCAAGAGTTGGAAGTTCCTACTAAAGAAGAGGAAGAAGAAACCTATTTCAAACCATTGATAGAAGAATGAGAGGAACTAGAGGAAGTTGAAAACCCAATCTTATAGCCAGAACCCTATATTAGTTCTGAAGAATCTACAATGGCGGGAGAAGGGAAAGGAGAGGTACATAATTTGAATGGTGAACAACCTAGGATTGGAGGGGGAAGAGGAGGTGGAAAAGGAGGTGGAAGAGGTGGAGGAAGAGGAAGAGGAAAAGATATAAATCCAGAACCCTTTGGATTTCCTATCCTCGATGAAGATACAACTGTGACAATGAAAAATATCTCAACTTCTATCCTTCCAAACTTTCATGGATTAAGGAGTGAAGATCTCGAGACATTTCTCTTTGAATTTGAAGTCTTATGTAGATAATATGATTATCTTCATGATGCTCAAAAGTTGAAATTATTTCCTGCAACCCTTAAAGATGCAACATTAAAATGGTTTATGAGTTTAGGAATAAACTCCATAAAAACATGGGAACAAATGAAAACTAAATTCTTAGATAAATATAAGGACTATTGTATGCCCCATAATATTAAGGATGAAGTCTTTAAAATGGTACATAAAGAATATGAAAATCTTGAAGACTTCGTTGATAGATTTTCTTACAATGTTAAAAGGGAAAAAATGAATAATCTAGATGAGGAAACTTTAAAATCTCTCTTGTTGAAATCATAGAGATGAGTGGATTGATCTTCTCAATCTAATAGGTAAGGGAGACATTTCTTAGTTGTCACTAGGAGAAATGTCTAAGCTGTGCATATACATTTCAAGAGGGAAAGCAAAAACCAAGAAAATTCCAAGAGATCCTCTTTTATCAAGGATTAATAAATCTACAGTGGGGGTAGTAAGTAGAGAAAAATTAGGAAATTTGCTTGATAATTTTAAAACAGATATTTTAGGGAGTCTTAGTGAACAAATTTACACCCTTAAAATACAAAACAAGCAAAAAGTTGAAAATGTTGCATTGTCCATTTTTTGCCCTAAGGGTAGAAAGAAACATGCCCTGAGAGAATGTCCTCTTGATTTAAAGAGTGTAGAAACTTGTGTTATTTGTGCGGAAAATCATGATACAAAATAACGCCCCTCAATAACAGGTCTTAAAGTTTTCTATTAAGAAGAAGGAGTACCAAATCAGGTAGATCCTCTTTGTTTTATTGCTAAAAGACCTTGGCAGAATCCACAACCAAATACAACTCAAGGTTTTAACACTCAAGAATTTGCACAATATTCACAAAGTAATTATACTACCTCAATGCCTTGGCAATCTTGGCCACAACCTTGGTCACAAGGATGGCAAAATCCTTATGGAAAATACCCTCAATATCCTGAATACCCTCAATTTCCACAATTTCAACAATCATATCCTACTTTTCCTCCACAATATTATCCTCAACCCATTCAAAAAACTCAACCTCACAATTTGAATCCACAACATTCATTACCATTTCATCAAAGACCAAATCAATTGCCTGCCCAATCACTCCCAAATCCAAATAATAATAAAAATTCACAACCTATTTACAATGTAGAAGGACAAAATTTTCAAACTTACATGATAACTCCAATAGATCTTAAAAATGTTCAACTTAGATCTAGTAGAATATTAGAAAAGAAGTCTCTCCCAGTTGTTATTCAAGAAAGTGAAAAAGAAAAGGTCTTTGAAGAAGAAAAATATCTTAATGAAAAAGAAAATACTCAAAAATAAGTTACTCCAACACATTCAAATAACTCAACTCCTATTATGGAACAACCTTCAGTATCTGTTTCAAAATCAGCTTTCCCTGAGAGATTAAAAATTGATGAAGAGGTAGAAAAATAGATTTTATTGTCTGATTATGACATGTTAGATGAATTGAAGAATGTTTACATAAAGATTCCTTTGCTACAAGCCATTAAGGAAATACCAATTTTTGCAAAGACAATTAGGAACTTGAGCATAAAAAGACCAGGAAGAAAAATAAAAGAAATCAAAAGAATCCAACTAGTTGGAAAAATTGCAGATATCATGATGGGTAAGACAACAATTCATAAATGTTTTGATCCAGGAATTCCCATTGTGAAAACACACATCAATGGTATAAAGATCCCAAATACATTTACTGATCTAGGAGCAACCATAAATATCATGAATAAACAAACTATGAATCAATTAAAATTTTCTAATCTTTAATATACACCTATATTGTTACAATTGGCAGATAGATCTGTAATCAAACTTGATGGTATATTAGAAGATATATATATATATATCCTTAGATTCTTGGGAATACCCTGTCGATTTTATGATTTTAACACCCAAGAATAACTTAGGAGGGCATCCATTTATTCTAGGGAGACCATGGCTAGACATAGACGATGCTTTTATAAGTTGTAGATCTGGTGACATGTTCATTTCTGATGGGAGCACAACAAAGAAATTCACACTGTATCCACCAGCGAAAACAACAGTAGAGGTTGAAAATGAAGAATGGATAGATGATGACATTGATATAAGACCAATATTTGCTACTTCACAAATGGATGAGGAAGATCAAATTTTGAATTTAATGGAAAATAATGAATCTTCATCATATTGTGAATCTTGTCAGGGTTTTCAAGAACAATGCAATATTGGATATTTATCATCCCATCAACTATCCTTGCATTCTATGGAAAATTTTGGCAATTCTACAATTGAAATCTTTCAAGGAAAACTTATAATATCAACAATAATTGGAAGAATTTCAAAAGAAAGAATTAATAAAGATGTTACAAGAACATTCCTCTGCTTATACATGGGAATATATTGACATGAAGGGAATTGATCCTAATACTTGTGTACATCATATTTACATTAAAGAAAATTCCAAACCAATTCGACAACCTCAAAGAAGAATGAATCCAAATCTAAGGGAAATTGCTAAGGAAGAACTACAAAAACTGTTGAATGTCAATTTCATCTATCCAATATCAAACAGTAAGTGGGTTTCACCCTTAGTAATTGTTCCTAAAAATAATGGAAAATGGAGAGTGTGTATTGACTATAGGGAATTGAATAAACCCACTTTAAAATATCACTTTCCACTCCCTTTCATAGATGAAGTTTTAGATACATTGGGAGGAAAGAAATATTTTTCATTCTTAGACAGTTTTAGTGGGTATAATCAAATCCAAGTAGCCCCAAAAGACCAAGATAAAACTACCTTTACCTTCCCATGGGTAACTTATGCTTACCGAGTACTTCCTTTTGGTTTATGTAATGCACCTGCAACATTCCAAAGAGCAGTATTAGGCATTTTTTCTTATCTAATTCATGATTGTGTGGAAGTGTATATGGATGATTTTACAATTTATGGAAATTCTTTTGAAGAATCTCTTAAAAATTTGGAAAAAGTTCTCATTAGATGTAAAGAGGTAAATCTCTCATTAAGCCATGAAAAATGTTTTATGATGTTTACTGAGGGAATTGTTTTAGGACACCATATTTCAGGAAATGGAATTAGAGTGGACACATCTAAAGTGAATTTATTTCTAAATTATCAATTTCAACCTATCAATGAGATGTTAGAAGTTTTCTTGGTTTCACTGGTCATTATAGAAGATTCATAGAAAAATTTACAAAAATTGCATCTCCACTTTTCAAACTACTCTGAAAAGACTGTGAATTCAATTGGAATTCTGATTGCCAAAAGGCCTTTGAGTCATTAAAAGAGAAAATCTTTGCACCCATTGTTAGAGGACCAAATTGGAAATTACCTTTTCACATTTCAACTGATGCTTTAGTCACAACTTTAGGAGTTATACTAGGACAAAAAGACTTAACTCCATATGCCATTTATTACATCAATAAAAATTTGACTCCTACATATTTAAATTATAATGTCACAGAGAAGGATTTTTTAGTTTTTTTCATGCCATCAATAAATTCATACATTATATTACTGGCTATGAAACTTTTGTACATATTGACGATTCTGCAGTTAGATACTTAATGAATAAATCAATCACTAATGGCAAAATCACTAGATGGTTGTTCTTGTTGCAAGAGTTTAACATTACTATTTTGGATTGACCTAGAAAACAAAATCCAGTTGCTGACTTTTTATCAAGGATTCAAAATGATAACAATGACATACAAGTAGAAGATAAATTTTTTGATGAATATATTTTTGCAGTATCTACTAAATCTCCATGGTTTGCAGATATTGCTAACTATTTCGTTACAGGGAAATTACCATCATATTTGTCTCCTTAAGAAAAAAATAAGGTAATTCAAATTAGTACATCTTATTCATGGATAAATGAAGAATTGTATAAAACAAGGCCAGATTTGATCATTTGAAGGTGTGCTAGAGAAGATGAAGTACCAAAGATATTAAAAGCTTGTCATGATGAGCCATGTGGAGGACACTTCACTGATAAAAGAACTTCTTACAAATTCCTTCTCTTACGATACTTTTGGCCTTCCCTTTTTAAGGATGTGAGGGAGTACGTTAAGAGATGTGATAGTTGTCAAAGGATGGGGAAACTTGTTCTTTCTAATGATATGCATCTACAACCTCAGGTACTTATTGAGCTTTTTGAAAAATGGGCTTTGGATTTTGTTGGTCCAATCAATCCACCATCAAGACAGAAAAGGTACATTCTTGTTTGTACGAATTATGTTACAAAATGGGTAGAAGCTAAAGCACTTCCTTTTGCTACTGAAAATGTTGTAGTTTCATTTCTTTTTGAGGATATCATTACTTGTTTTGGTGTCCCAAGAGAAATTGTAACAGATCAAGGTACTCAATTCACATCCAAGATGGTACAGAAGATAATGGAGGAGTACAAAATCAAACATCTAAAGTCTAATCCATATCATACTCAAGCAAATGGACAGGTGGAATTCACCAATAAAGCCATTGAGAAAACTCTTACCAAAAATGTGCATCTACATAGAAGAGATTGGGCAGAAAAGCTTCCAGAAGCTTTATGGGCATATTGTACCACATGGATAAATACTACAGGGCATACTCCCTATGAGCTTATTTATGGGAAGCAAGTCATGTTTCTTATTGAGTTTCAAGTCAAAACTTTCAAGACAATAGTCAAATTGGGTCTTGATCTTTCATAGGCACAAAAACAAGGTATGAAGCAACTGAATGAACTTGATGAAAAAAGACAAGATGCAATCCAAAGAACCAATCTAGTTCAACAATAGAGATCCATATGGCATGAAAAATATATCAAATAGAGAAATTTCTAGCCATGAGATTGGGCATTACTGTTTGATTCAAAGTTCAAAGATTTCCAAGGGAAATTTCATACTCATTGGCTTGGACCATATGAGATTGAAACAATCTTTAATAATGGTGTAGTTAGGATTAGAATTATTGATGAAGAAAGGGACACTTTTCTTGTGAATGGTCATTGACTGAGAATATATCATAAGTCATTGACCAAGGAAGAATTTATGAAATATTTGCAACATAATATTGATTTAAAGTTGGTGAAGAAGGATTTTCCTTCTTCCCTAACTTGATCTCCAAAAGTCTTTTTCTTTCTTTATATATATATATCTATAATATATTATTACTATTAAACTTGAAACTCCCAATGGTTGGAATGTTTAACAAAAATCTAAGGTGAAAATCAATTTTTGACACCTTAAATTTTCCTCATAACTATTCTAAACCCCTTTTCTTTATATCCCACTCTTTTCTTTTCAAAAGTAAAATAGCTACAGAATAACAAGAAATCTACAACTTTTACAGAATTCTGCAGCTGATGTTTGACAATAACCACCAATTAGGCAATTGAAGCAGTGATCAAATTCATTCTTGAAAGCACCTGAAGACAATGAAGAAAGGAGCAAACAAAGGTTAGAAATATCAATGTAAATGTATTCAAAGGTATGAAAAAAGTTAATTTAGTATTAAGGATAAAAAAAAACATTTAGTATATGAATTTTATGATGATTGTACCATCGGTTAAAAACCATAATTGCCTAAAGTTGAAAGATATTTTGGTCATATCACCATAACATGACCATTGTCTCCAATCATTTCACAACAATCCCAACTCAAATTCAAATTCATTGAAGAGATCACAAATCACCAACTCACATTCAATAAATCCTCCAGAACAATCATTTCATTCATTCCTCTCTTGTCCTCATTTTCGTTTATACCCTTGCCGAAACTCCTCATTCTGAAACCTTGATCCATTTTCTGTCAAGAAGCAAGTCAGAGGCAAAACTTTCCGATCATGAGGATCATTGTGAGGTCTGATCTGAATGGAAGAAAATTCATGGAAGGTTACCTGCAAGTGAAGGAGATGTTGCAGAAAGTGTAGTGGCTACATTTCATGGAGAAATTTGATGGTTTCAACAAAGAGGTGACCAAATCCTTCACGAGAGATTTTGATGGAGTAGAAGTTGGGATTGGAGATATCAAATTCGCAGTGATAGAGTCCCTTATTGCTGAAGCTATGGACCTATCCAGAGGAGGAGAACGATGGTTTAAAAACAGAGGCATAGAAGGTGAAGAGTAAAGAATTTTCCTAAAGAATCTAGGTATGGATGTATCCATTTTCAAGAAAGGAATCCCAAGGTCTGCACTTAAAAGTATATGGAGAAATCTATTACTGGTTATTCAAAAATTTATCTCTTGTGAAGGAAGGTTTCGCTACATGTTCTTTTATCACATTCGCCTAATGATGCATTTTCTAGAAGGGGATGAGATCAATCTCCCATACTTTTTGTTGAATAGCTTAAGAAAAATGTCAGGAAATGTACAGAAAAATATTGAATTCAGAGAAACCACTATGTATCATTATGACCTCATCAAAATGCTTATTGAATTCCACCTTAAGGGTTTAGGAGATGAATGGGAAATCTTCTTACTTAGAAACCATTTTAAGGAAGAATAAGAGGAACATGCCAATAATAGTAAAAGAAAAAGAGGGAGAAAAAGAATATCTGAAAGCCCTATTCAAAAGTTACCTCAATAACAGTTCCAACAACAATCAGAGGATGAAATTCCTATTGCAAAAATTTTAGGAAGCATAAAAAAGAAAGTTGTTAGAAGAAAGAAAGTCAGCAAAAAAGAAGAAAACACATCCAAAGAGACAGAGGAGGTCAAAACAGAAAAGAAAATAATTCAAATTAAAAACCCTCCTCCATCAATTGTGAGAATAAGTGTCAGTGTTAATCTGGCACTGAAGGAACCATCATTAAAAGACATGGAATATGATCTAGAGGAAACAAAGAAATATAGGACTCCCTCACCTACTGTCATTTCACCCATTCAAAGCCCAGGCCGAAAAACACTGGAGATAGATCTAGTTCAACAATTGATATATGATTGTATTGAATCTTTGGAAAATAAAGCTACGAAAAAGACATTTGGTTCAACAGTGTATGAAAAAGAAGATCGGTCTAGTAGCCCACAAGAACCTCTAGTCATAAAAAATTTAAAATAATAAATCTTTGAATTGGAGATGCTAAATAGACACATACAAAGGGAACATGAAGCCTTGAAGATGCAGAATGAAATCCAAAGGAACCAAAACGACAATATTCTCTTACATTTGAGTTTGTGGCATAAGAAAAATAAGAAGCTGAAACAAAAGAATAAGGTCCTTAAAATAAAAGTGATAAATCTGAAATAAAAAATTTTGATGAAGAAGCCAAGGATGGCACTGGCGAGGAAAAAGGTGAAAAAGTCAAATTTGGATGTGCTAGCTCGAGTTTCAAAGGAGATGCAGTAGAAGAAAAGGGCACTAATTTTTGCATTTTTGCATGAGGACATGCAATGACCTCCGTGTGGGGGAATGTAGAGCCTCATGAATGCTTCATCTTAACACTCTTCTTCACTCATTTTCCTTCTCCTTGACCATTTCTTTTAACTTGATAGGCACCAAATTGCAGGTTTTTGACATAGGTCAGGTAGTAATTATCCTATTTTTCATATTTCCTAAATGTTCCTTATTATTAGGTTAAATTTTGCATTGGCTACCATGTTCGTGCAATTTTGCAGCTAACATCCATTTCTGCAGCTAACTCCATTGTTGAACAGGGTCCGAGGTGCCATTCAAGTAAAGAGAGATATGGACAAAAATTGGTTGATCCCCTCAACAATATCCTCCTATTCATTTGCACCAAATCGTTAGAAGAAAGCCTGAATCACGTGGTCAAAGGAAACAGTCAACACGTAGCTGGAGCAAGCGAGCGAGAGTCCGAGATGAAAATGCCTCACGATTTACTTTGCCGAATAGAAAATCACGAGAAAATCATTATCTATTTCTCAGTTATAGTTAAATTAGAACTCCGTTAGCCGAAAGTAGGCATGAAAGCCTCAAATAATTATTAAATGGATTTTACAAATACCGTAAGGCAGGACAAAACAGGGAGGGCGTGAATGAATTTATGGTGACTATAATCATTTTAAAACTCCGTGTTTTTATTTAATGGGAGTTCCTTTGAAGACTTGATGCACAATTAATTGTTCATTGGATCTTGTGACCGCCTGTTTGTGGAGGCCCCCTACAAATAGTGAGGGTTTTTAACTTATAGATTTCCATTTCTGTTATTATTTGATGTAGTATTTTCGTACATGTTCATTTCATAATTCTTAGTTTCATTTTAGATTGCATAGCAGCAGTGATATTTCTTTTAAAGTGGAAAAGGAGTAGTGAAGTTCCCCATTAGTTGTTTTTGGATCATCGAATACTAATCCTGGCCGTTCATAGTTTTGATCTCCTTATGATAGCATTACAACTCTCTTTTGTAGTTTATGCAATTGATTTGAGTCATTAAAATACTAGTGGTTTCCTTGTGATTTCTTTGGAATTTCATCAAAAAGCATTTCAACTTCATGACATAATATGTTTCTTTCTATAGATTTAGGTATATAGGTTCCTCTCAGCTTTATGTTCAAAGCATTTTATTCAAAAGTTTTCTTAGTTGAATTTCAAAAAGAAGTGTGGTTTGATTGTAGTTACTTTTTTGAACTTTGAATTTTGAAGCAAGTGTGAGTTAATATAGTTTTCATTCAGCAAGTGTGAGTTAATATAGTTTTCATTCTACAAGTGTGAGTTCTTTATAGTTTCAATTTTCAAGAAAGGAATATTACTTTATATTCACAATCATTTTATTTTCACTAGATAGAAATGTAATTTCATTTTTCAAATAGGAATACAAAACTTAAAAACATATTTCCAATAACTCAATCAATTAATAAATCCAACTTAATAAAAAGGCTTCTAACATACATTGTGCACTTGCACTTCACAAGTTTACCAACTCTGGTCGATGATTTATTTAATCAATTTAAGACAATTAAATTGACAAACAGTTATGACATTCAGGTATGATACGGCTTATTTGTGGCATTGTGTTGTACTAATCTAGATTGATCGTACATATGTGATTGTTATGCATGAATGACAAATGTTTATGAGTTTATGATGTGAACATGTTAGTTAGTGACATTGTGGTATCATGACCTTATTTATTTTTGAGTTAATATGTCATGAAGTCATATCATGCTAATCTGGATAGATTGTGCAGACAAGATAACCTCCCATGAGATACATTAAGGTATGAGCTTGCTTATGTCATCCACTTTGTGCTTGAATGTTTGATTATGTCGTCTAGTTGATTTATTTAACATGGTAATTTTTGCAAGTTGGTTGAATGTTTTATGAATTGCATAATATGACTGTGTATGTAAGATTTCTTGAAGGAAGGATCTTGTTTTAAAATGGTTTTACTTGCACATATGTGTTGAGATAGCCGATATGTACTTGAGTGTAAGTAGATGATAGTTGTAGAATTATGCCTAATGACTATGAATTTACTATGGATTGTGACATGATTATTAGTCTTGGTAAAGGTTGATTTCAAATTGATATATATGATTGTCTTGAATTGACTGAAAGGGCTGGTGTGAACGTTGATTCAACAAGTAAGTCAAGTGTGTCTTGTTCAAGGGCAGTTTGATAGTCATAAGTTGTTTTTCTATGAGGGCTAATTGTGAGGGTCATGATCCCTGGTATGGGAGCCCCATGTTTTTTGTATTAAATTTGTCATATAACAAGATTTGGGTTGAAAAATTCTCATGTGTACTACATTGATTCACTATTGCACATCTTCCACTGTGCAAAGTGCTTGTGTCATGGAATTTTAGTGTGTTTGTAATCATGTTCTAGACATTTATCGAGGTGGATATTGGTGGCCACCCACCTATTCCACTTGGACCTCCAACTGGTTTCATCAGTTTCCTTGATTATAACACAATTTACTATTTTTAGTAGTTTTTAAGGTCTCAAACTTCCAGAGCTATTTTGACCCCCTAAGCAACTTTTTTTTTGAGGTTCACAATAGAAAATATTGTAGTACATGGAGAGACCTTTTTAATAAGGTATTGTGTGCGCCAAATGGAGATCATATGACCAAGTTACGACCCTAGGAAGTTGGTTTTCCAACTAACCCCAATAGTGCCTACAAACTCTTGGTGTTCCATCTCCTAGGGTTAGAGTTTTGGTTGTTTAGGGTTTTCCTTTGTTGTTCAATAATAAAAAGGCCCTTGAGACTCATTGTAACATGGTTCAAAGGCATATAGCTGCCACATCTCTTCTCAAAGATAAGCTGCAATTGCCTGGGCTATTTTATTTCCACTCTGTACATAAGCATCTTTCAGTTCTTTGATATTAATGAAATAAAGATTTATTTATGTTTCATCTCTGTGTTTATGTTTATGTATATATTCTATTTCATTTCTGCACAAGTCTAGATCAATGGTATCAAAGTGATATGCTCTTTCTTTGTATTTCTATGCATATCCCCAACAAGGTCAGGGTATAAAGAGTTAGCGTTCAAGGTAGTTAAACCTTTGCAAGACTAGCCTCGCCGACCCCGATGACCTCCCATGGCAGAAGAAAAGAAAAGCGGGGGAGTAGGAGATCCTTTCAAAATGTTGCTCGAAGAAGCCCTCGAGCGACAAACGAACACGATGATGGACAAATTCTCTCAGATCTTTTGGCAAATTCCCACATACGACACATCTTCATCCGACAACCACTCTGGAGGCGCCACTCCCTTTAAGGTACAAGTCAATTTTGAAATTCTCATATTTGAAGGCCAGATATATGTAGATACTACAGATAAATGGTTAAATCTGTTGGAAGGATATTTTTCAGTTCATGATTTTTCCAATAGGGAAAAGATTACTTTTGCACTCCTCAAAGTTCCCCCCCACGTCAAGGACTGGTGGGGGACCTATTGTGAGGAAAGGGACAAGAGGGAACCCTCACTGTATTCAACTGCACCCACTTGGAATTCTTTCCAAGAAACCATCAAGGAATAGTATTACCCTATTGGGAGTTATGATGAAAAGTACATACAATGGACTATGCTATAGAAGTGAAGGGATCAAGATGTGCATGAGCTGATGAATCTCTTCCATACCATGTGCACATAGTTGGGTATCAAAGATTCTAAGAAACATCTTGTGCTCAAGTACCGCAGTTGTTTTTACAAATACATTTAGGAGGAAATGGAGTTACTAGACATCTCCTCGCTTGGTACAACATACTGATATCCTACCAAGATTGAGCATAAATTCAAGTAGAAGAAGTGAGACTTTGGATCTGCGAACCCAAAGTAGAGAAAATGCATCCTTAAGCCACAAATCAAAGGGTAAAACCATGCCATAATCCCCAAGGAAAACTCCTCAAAGTTGCAAGCCAAGAATAATGGAAAGATGAAGAAGGACACCAATAAGTGGTTTGAGTTCCATAAAACTCCCACTCACAACGTGAATGAATGTTGTGCAAGGCAGGTGCAGGTGGCCGAGATAAAAGGCTCAGAGACGAATGCATACTCATATTTTGAGCCGGAACTAGATGAGGGAAAACAAATAATTGATGCAGAATCCACTATGATACTAGCCACCACCAAACTCCAAAAGATGGAACCTAAGGATCCAAAGGAGGGGGAGCGCCTCTTCCACTCACAGATGTGGGTAAAGGGTTCATCGATGCAGTTCATCGTTGATAGTGGGAGCCAGAAGAACCTGATCTTAGCTGAGGTCACTAAGAGATTGAAGTTTCCATCAATGCCACACCCACAGTCATACACCATCTGGTGGCTCCACCAAGGGAGAGATCTTTATGTCACCCAATAGTTTCTCCTGCCTTATAGCATCAAGCCCTTTGTAGATGAGGTATTGTACTATATTGCCCCTCTAGAAGTCTATGGTGTGTATTAGGTTAGCCATACTTATGGAAGAATCATGTTGTATATGAATCTAGACCTTGTTATGTTATTATTACTTTGGGTCAAAAATTATATAGGATACCCAAGGTAGCACTACTTACTGCCTTTTATTTTATCTATGCTAAACAATGTAGTAAGATCATTTCCCAGACTGGGAAATTTGTCTTCCATATGATTCGTCCTCAGAGCAAGAGGAAGATTGTGGCCACATTTGCAGCCTCCAGATAGGGCTCCTTCGCACAACAATAATAGATGGACAAGTTCGTGGAGGAGTACAAGGACATCCTCACCTCACCTACAGGGGTACCCCTAAATTATCAAGTCAAGCACTCCATCGATCTGATCCCTGGTGCGTTGCTACCTAATGGACTGATCTACCAATGCTCTATTCTAGAGAATGATGAAATCAAGAGGCAAATTCAGGAGTTGTTGCAGAAAAGCCACATCAGGCCAAGTTCATCACCCTGTGGGATCTTGATTGTGTTGGTACAGAAGAAGGACAAAATATTGAGGCTTTGTATTGACTATTAATTGTTGAATAAGATCATTCTCCAGAATAAGTATCCAATCCCACGGATTGATGACCTTTTGGACCAACTTAAGGAGGCTAAATATTTCAACAAAATTGACTTGAATTTTGGTTATCACCAAGTACCAATCAAACTCTTTGATGTGTGGAAGACTGCCTTCAAATTTAAGGAGGGAATTTTTGAATGGATGGCCATGCCTTTCAGGTTGACGAATCCCCCCGCAACCTTCATGAGGCTGATGGATGACATCTTGCGGCCCTTCAACAACTCATTCGTGGTAGTGTATTTGGATGACATTTTTATCTTTAGCTAGAGTTGGAAGAGAACCTACACCATATGTGACAGGTCCTCCAAACCCTGCGACGACACAAATTGTGTGCCAATTTAGAGAAATGTATTTTTGGTATGACCCAGGTTTAGTATCTTGTGTACATTATTGATGAGTGGGGTGTGCATGTGGACCTATCCAAGATACAAGTTATTCGGGATTGGCCAACCCCAACCACTCTAATAGAGCTCTACAACTTTCTGGGTCTTGCCAATTTCCATCGCAGGTTCATGTTGGGATTCTCTCATATCACTTGGCCTTTGAGTCAAGTCACCAAGTGCAGAGTGAAATCAAAGTTCTTTTGGTCTAAATCCCAACAGAAGGTGTTTGTTGGGTTGAAGCATCGCCTCTGCTCTGCACTAGTGCTCACATTACCATACTTGAAAAAACCATTTGAAATTGAGATAGATGCCTCTAGCTATGCTATTAGTGCAATTATTACCTAGTAGGGGCATCTAGTGGCATATCACAGTAGGACAGTTTCAGATGCAGTCCAAAATTATCCCACCTATGACATAGAGATGTATTCCATTATGCAATCCTACCAAAAATGGAAGCATTACATTATGGGGAAGGAAATAATCACCCACACAAACCACTAACCCCTGTAGTTCATACAGACACAAAGAAAGTTACAGAATGATTTCCATTATAAGTGGTCCACATATTCACAACAATTCCATTTGAACATTAATTACAATAAGGGAAACACCAATAATGTTACAGACTACCTCAACTGTACATTGGTTATGATGCTAACCACTGTGCTCGGCTCTTATGGATACAAGACTTCGGGATGGTCGCATATTTACAAGGGTGATCTAGAATTTGGCACCACATACCAAATGTTCCTGGAAAGCAAGCAAGTTCTATACTTTCACCTCCAGGACGCACTGTTATGCCACTTATGACACTTCTGTGTTCCTTTAAGTAAGCGTACCAAGATGATTCGGGAGGTGCACTATAGTCGGGTCGCTGGACATTTTGGGGGTAGGAAAAATAGTGTCAGTGTTGCAAAAGTATTTTTATTGGCTGAACCTTCGACAAGATGTTGGGAAGTACATTAGATCCTACATTACCTATGCCATTGCCAAACCTACAATAAAGAAGCAAGGCCTATATACACCTTTGCCTACTCCTAGTCGGCTTTAGGAATCAATCTCCATGGATTACATGTCGGGCCTTCCTTCTACCAAGCATTGCAATGATTGTGTTTTCATGCTTGTCGACGAATTCTCTAAGATGACCATTCTAGCAGCCTGCAAGAAGAGTATCACAACATAAGCCACTACCAAACTCTTCTTTGAACGAGTGTGGTTACACTTTAGGATCCCATAGTCCATTATCTCAGATCGAAACAACAAGTTCCTAAGTACATCCTATTCAAGCCTCTAGTTGTTGTTGGATACCAAGCTCACTAAGTCCACGACCTTCCACCCCAAAATAGATGGCCAAACAGAGGTCGTCAATAAGATGACCGTGCACATCCTTTGCATGTACAACTCAAAGCATACATGCACATGGGATGAAAGCCTCCCCTATGTCCATCACAACTACAATAGAACTCTCCACAACTCAACTAGCCACAACCCCTTTTAGGTGGGGTTGGGATTCTAGCTACTATGTCCCATTGATGTTGCCATACCACTTGCAGCTATTCAGGAAGATTCGTCTCATGTCTAGTTTGAAAATGACAGAGCTACCAGCTTCATTGAATGCATTCAACACATCTTCCAGCAGGTCCATGAAATATTGGATAGAGAAAATGCTAAGTACAAAAAACATCATGATCAACATTGAGTGCCACTCAAGTTCCAGGTGGGGCGACAAAGTTTGTTTACATTTGCAGAGGGAGAACCTTGTTGGGGCCCATTGTAAGCTTCACCTACTCTGATATGGACTTTTCACCATCACTAAGATTGTAGGAGACAATTCTTCCGATCTTAGCATTCCACCATTCCTAGGCCTGCACCCATTATTCAATGTTGACAATGGGCGCCATAATTTCACCCATTGTTGAACATATCAGACATTGTTGAGAAAATGACACCAAGAAAGCTCAACCTAAGCTATATCAAATAGGACATGACTGATAGGATCATGGAAACACAAATTAAGAACACTCGCCAATAGAGGATCCAACTATATCAAGTTATAAGAGCAGGCCAACTCCTTCACCAAGGCAAGTTGATCACCAGACTAGGTTCAACAGAAATTTCCTCATCTCATGGAGGCTCTGCACATAATGGGGACCATTTCTTCCTAATGGGGCAGAACTGATCCAAGTGGATATTGGTGGCCACCTGCCTATTCCACCTAGACCTCTAGCTGGTTTCATTAGTTTCCTTGATTATATCATAGTTTACTATTTTTAGCATTTTTTCGGGTCCTGAACATCTGAAGCTGTTTTGACCCCCTAAACGACGTTTTTTTGAGGTCTATAGCAGGCCCATAGTCGTCGGCAAGGACCTATTACAAATATTGTAGTACTCAGAGAGACATTTCTAACAAGGTATTATATGTGTCAAACAAAGATCAGATGACCAAGTTACAACCCCGAGAAGTTGGTTGTCCAACTAACCCCAATGAGGCCTACAAACTCTTGGCATTCCATCTCCTAGGGTCATGGTTTTGGTTGTTTAGGGTTTCCATTTGTTGTTCAATAATAAAAGGTCCCTTTAGCCTCATTGTAACATGGTTAAGAGGTATGTAGTTGCCACATCTCTTCTCAGAGATAAGCTACCATCGCCTGGGCTAGTTTATTACCATTTTGTATGTAAGCATCTTTAAATTCTTTGATATTAATGAAATGAAGATTTATTTCTACTACATCTATGTGTTTATGTTTATGTGTCGTTCCTGCATAAGTCCAGATTAGACATAGACTTGATTTTGAAGTGCCAAGGAAACATCAATGTTTATTAAGGACTTATTCCTTCTATAAGTGAAGTTGTAACTTTCACATATTAACTACAATTTTCACTTAGAATATCTCATTAAAAAATGCTAGAAAGGATTTATCTATTATAATGGTACACATAGTCCCTTAGTTTTCAATAGAAAAAAATGTTGTTTAAAGCCTAAAAAATGCTCTTAATAGGAAAATTATGTAATATTTTGTTGATATGGCCCACTTATGTGGCGTTAAAATGGCACCTAATTCCACATGCCACCCTTAGTTTGACCATGTCATCATCACTTTTGGAAAATGAAGGAAAAATCTCATTAGCAATTTCATGGTTTCTTAATCAGTGATCAACATTACCCTTCATTAGAAATTAGAAAATCGTCCAGTGGAAAAGTAAAAAATTCATCATATTCATCCAATGCCCAAATGATCCCATCAACAATTAGTATATTGCTTGTCATCAAGGGTCCGTAGAAAATTTTCCATCAGTGGTTTTCCAAAATGTAATCTTTAACAATTTTGCCCAATGTATCCATTGATGATTTCACCCAAAGTGTCTGTTGACAAATGGACAAATTCTTTTGACAACTCAAGAGTTCTTCCTTTTTCTTGATGACCAAAAATCCCATGGTCATTTGGGTAAATTATGGAAAGTACCAGATCACAAGCTTTCTAGCAAAGGTCGATTAACCCTTTTGAGAAATGCTAATGACTTGCCACATGTCCTATCATCATCATCATCATTCTATATTACCATGTGTACTCTACCATGTCATCATCTATACTACCATTGTACAACACTACTACTACTACCCTACTATGTGGCTATACCATTTATACATGGTTAATCCTAATGTGCTATGTGGCATCCCAAACACGAAGCTCATGTAACTCTTTTTCTCAACAAAATGAAATATGGGTTGAGTAAAATATGATAAAATTTTGTATAGACTCTCTAAATACCCCACTCTCATACATAATCATAACCCCTTAAACTTTTATCCTTGTTCATTTGTAATCAATGATGTATTTTATTGTTAATATCCACACACTATTATATCAATAAGCTCTTTGGATTTTCAACATGCACTAGATTCAACTGGGGCTCAAAACTGATATATTACAAGCATGCATTAAAGTTTCAAGATAAGACCAGCATAGAGTAAGAGAACATGAACAAGACGCTAATACTTCTAAAAACGATACAAAAAAGTGAACACTCTCTCTAATAAAGTACAAGAATAGAAAAGAAGACATGAAAGATGGAAAAATATCTTGATATCATGAAATAACAAGATTTTGTAATATGACCAAATTAAAGAAAATACTTTATGAATAAAATAGAACTTAAAAATTATAAAAAAACTTTAAAAATTATAAAAAAACATGTTAGTAATTAGACTAAGATATTCTTAAATATTTAATGACAATAATTAACATTAAAAAAGACAGAAAACAATCCTAAGAAATAACACTTAAATATTTATAATCAATGAAAAATTAATAAAAAAACATAACACAAAATTAACTCATAAAAATATATATAACAACTTAATTAAAAATTAATTTATACATTTTCCAAGTATATATAACAAATTTAATTAAAATAAATTTAATAAACATTTTATACTTAGAATAATAAATAATAATTAAAATAAAATAAAATAAAAATTAGCTTTGTTATCTGAAAAACATTATTATTCCTGCCCTTACAAAATTAGAAAAACACACAATATTAAAAGAAAACATAAAAGGCAAAACAAAGACAAAGGAGCAACCTCATGGTGATAAACTAAATGGTATAAAGATTTCACATCATCGGAAAGGAGGTGCATGCCGTTTATCTTGATTGGTGGAGAGTGGATCGAGGTATCATATAGAGTAACTCTTCCACGCTCATTAGACCTATTATGCAAAAATTTAAAACTAAATGTGTTATTGGTATTTAAATTCGATTTATTTTTTATTATAATTATATAAATTTAATCAATTAAATTTTTATTTTTAATTACATTTTAAATAAAAAATTAAAAATATATATAGAAAATAATTATATATGGGAAAAAACAAAAAAACAAAAAATATTTATAAATTTTTATATATATTTTATTTATAAATAAGTATGTTAGAAAAGTTTAGTGTTTTTTATAAAGTGGAAATTATGTTTTAAGAAAAATTGTAATTTGATATATGAAGTGGAAAAATTAATTGCTTATTAAGAAACAAAAATTTGTATAAATTTTGGTGGGTAGTAACCACTAGTAAGTAGGCACATTTACAATTTTTACTCATACTTATTAAAAGTGTTAGAAGAACAAATAAATAATGGTTGACACTAACTCCTCGTATGTATATTTATTTACATCTTGTTCTTATCTATTTTTTTTAATGCAAATATCCCTTTTTTTATGTAAATATTTGCTTAAATTATGGTGGGCAATAAATTATGGTAAATATGTTATTTATGTGAAGATGAGCTATTAACAATTAAAAATCATTACACAAAAATCTAAAAATCATAGTATGAATATTATAGATGAAGCATGATATTGTATTTTGCAAAAACTAAAATAAAACCATTAAATTATAATCCAATCAAATATTTAAAAAATATTTTTTTTAATAATATTAGAAAATAAAACTTAAATTAATTATTTTAAATTAAAAATCTAATAAATAAAATAGCACACAAACAAAATCCATTGGCAAAGTACTCCCTTGACCAGAACCAATTATATAAAAAAAAATTAAGAAAATGTAAATTTCTAAACTTCATCCACAACACATTAAGGAATAAACCTTTAACCATCATCCACAACGCATTATGAAAGGTATAAACTTTTGACCTTTGTGCGCGACACATTAAGGAAGCCATAAACTTTTCACATTCCACCTAGAAATAAGGAAGACATCACGGAAGTGTACAGTTTTAACCTTTCTCGCCTTCATCCACTACCTCAGAATAAGGAAAATGTCTTTCATAGTCTTTTCACATTTGCACTACCTACGGAAACCAATACATATACAATGGCATCTCTGACCTGCGAGAAGATGAAGCACTGAACTAAAAGATGAAGCCTTCGTTTTTCTTTTATTTTTTCCCCAGTGGGATCAGCTTCAAAGACATGGAGGTTCCGATGAAACACTTAAATTTATTTGTTTAATTGATTAATTTAAGCTATTTGTTTTTTTTAATAATTAATAATGATAGATAGTATGACCATTTCCATGAGAGGTAGTCGTAACTGACTAATTTCTCATGATTTTTGAATAGTTCACTTAGCACTCATTGCATCGGTTTTTTGAATAGTTCACTTAGCACTCATTGCATCTGGGATTGAAACTAGTGAAATGTGGAGAACAAATCATATAGCATCAATCATCACTTCCAGGGCTTGCACCTGGTACCCAGGACTTCCCAGGAGGTCACCCATCCCAGAACTCCTCTAGCTCAAGCGCGCTTAACTGTGGAGTTTTTCCCACAATCAAGCCCACTTAGCTTGCTTGAGCCAGAGGAGTTCTGGGATGGGTGACCTCCTTGGGAAGTCCTGGTTACCGGGTGCAAGCCCCGGAAGTGATGATTGATGCTATGTGATTCGTTCTCCACATTTCACTAGTTTCAATCCCACTTCTTCACCCCTGTGAGCATCACCCGATGCAATGAGTGCTAAGTGAACTATTCCAAAAATCATGAGAAATTAGTCAGTTACGACTACCTCTCATGGAAATGGTCATACGTTTGAATGACTTACTTAACGCAGTTGAATCCCAAAAATGATATCTAATATAATGCACTGCGTAATCCCCCATACTTAAATGATAGATAGTAGTAAATAATGATGTTGTTCAAAGTTCATTAAGCCCAATACAGTTTATAAGACCTTGAGAAAGTAAGATATTAATTGAGATTTTTTAAGATTTTATTTTTATGATCGAAAGAAGGGAGAGAAACGTTCTTAGATTATTGTGGTTTTGCTGATTTAACAAGTCAAGAAAGTTGGTAGTGTGGAAAAGATTTTGAAAATTAGAATGTACATGAGTAAACGTTGGACAATGCAAGAGAAAGTGTTTTTCATCCTCAACCTCCTTAGTATCGCAAAGGTGACAAACTCTTTCGTCCTCAGGTGTTTTGGGAATAGACCAACATCCAATTTCACTTTAAAGCTCATGAGAATTAGTTCTTATCATGACAATGCTCATTTTCTTCTTAGCACTAGTCAAGACAAAAATATAATTCTATTTTTCGAGATTGGGGTTGATCATCTCCTTATAATACCTTAGCTTCATTTTCCCCTCTAACTTCTTAATGTCCCACAACTTATCCTTAAATTTGGAAGTAATAATATTTTTAATGTTATCCTTATTCTTCAAGATGATCTCCTCCTTTACCTCCCAATAGTCTAAATAAGATTGGGCATCCCTATGCCAACTTCGTTTGAGCCGAAGGTGGGGGTTTTGGCTAGAGTTAGAAGCAATTTTAGGATACCTCTTGGTTTCCATGTTATATAAATTCTTCTTATACATGAGATACCTAATCATAGCCATGATGTCAATGGGGAAAAAACTAGCTTCAATCAAGAGGATAGGGTAGGGAGTATTTCCTTTAACCTTGAGGTTGTAGGTTATAAATGCTTTTTGATCAGCTCAATCTTCCTCCATGATTCTCTAGATATATTGCAACCACAAACGTCACACCCGTATATAATAACATGGGTGATGAGAGTCTCAAAGAGAAACTTGTTTTTACTCCATGCCCAAAGAGTTTTCGACTTACAATTGTTTTCAAGCCCATAATAAGCTTTCCAGCCTCCAATTATCGTTTTTTCAATGCTATAATTCCAATTGAGCTGATGATGAATGTTGATTCCTAGATATTTGTATGAGGAAACTTTCTAAAGTAGTTAGTATCATAAATGCAATGATCATAGTTGTTCTTTTTGGATTTAATTACAATGACTTTAGTCTTGTTGGCATTAAGAATCGTAACCATCTTGGAGTAGTAATGTTGGAGGATTCTAAGATGCTTATCGAGATCCTTATGGAACCTAGCTAAAAGAACAATATTGTCAAAATAAATGAGAAGAGTAATAACCATACCAGTGAGCCTAGGGTCATCACATCCTACAGCTTCCAAACAGTCTTCTAGCTTATCAATGTAAATGCCAAAAATGGGGGGATAAGGGACATCATTGCTTAATTCCGATATTGCATGTAATTTATTCTGACCAACCCTCAATGATCTAGAGATTGATAGTAACATTCTTGTATAGCCTTATCACAACGACCTTTAGCTTAGGAGGGGCCATTATCTCTTTTAGCCTCTTCCATAGTTATCCCGAGAAACATTATTAAAAGCTTTTTTAAAGTCAACAAAAATAATAAGAAAAATCAATATTATTATTGCAACATTTCTTAAATCAACAAAATAATAGAAAAGATATTTTATTATTGCGGCATATCTTTATTTATTATAAATTAATTACTAATTAGGATAGATTTTATTAATTTTCATATTTTTAATTAAATTTAAAAAAAAATTAATAATAACATTCATTTAATTAATTATAAGTAACATTTTTTATATATATAATTAATTAGAGAAATAAGTGCAAGGAAAAAATATTATATAAAAAATGAATACATAATAATTTAAAGAAAATAAATTTTCATCTCAACTTAAATTTTCCTAATATTTTTTCATATATAATAATTTATGATTCAATCCAATGTTAAATTGCTTGGATATCATTCCCAATTTTCGTCATCTTTAACATTATATTGATATAATTCCATGCTTATTCTCAAATCACTACTTTAGAATGTCGTGAAGGACTTAATTGAACCTAGAATATATATTATTGTAAAATTATTACACATTTTCCTTTTACACTTAAAAAAAAGTGAAATATTCAAAACTTCCACTATAATAGGGTCAGAGTGGTAGTTATATTAGCATAGATACCCAAGTTATAGTATTTTAAGATCTTTTGTTTAGCTAGTTTTTAGTTTTATTCTTTTTTTTTCGAAATTTTATAGTTTTCATAAATACAAATTTGAAATATGTATTTGTTTAGGTATTTTTTATTTAATTTTTTTATAATTTTCATAATATAAAATTTGAAATATGTATTTCTGATAATGATATTAGACGTATAAATATGCGTTTGTGATATTCATATCAGAAGATGTTTTTAATAAGTATTTGACATGGTAGAGAAAGTCCACAAAACAAGGAAGTGTAAGGGTTATTTGAAATTGACAATAGGGTATTAAAATTTAATAGGTAAAATGTGAGTGTGTTATAGTTTTCAAATTTTTTTTATGAGTGTTTAAATTAATATTTCCATTAAATAGATTAACAAAAGTAAAGAGCATGCTTTTAAGATGTATTATCAAATTTAAGGAAAAACAATAATGAAAATTATTTTCTAAATGGAACTAGTTAAACGTGAAGATATGGAAAAAGGTTAAATATCCTTGAATATGACAACATGAAATCCAATGGACATCAAGAGCATTAAGGCTAGTAAAAATACTCTCCCCAATATTATGAGAAATATGCCATGGATGATAAACTTAGAGATTTCTCAGTAAGATGTTCATTCACATTGTGTTGTTGGGGAGGATAAAGTTATCATAACCCTTGTAAGGCTAGGCACATGAAGATGATGTCCCAAAAAGTGGCAATGGGGCTATCAACAATGTGCACCCCTATGAACATGTGCACATTTCCAAAAATGAACGTGTTCCTAGGCATCCAAGCCGAGCAAGGCTTGAGATATCAACCAGGACAATAGCCAAATTGTCAGCTCAACATGACTTAAGAACATGCATGTGTTTATTCCTAGTGAGATTTTATTTTTATGTGCCTATGGCCCTATTTTTTTACCATATTGGGACCATGTGATGCCATTTTTGGTGATATTGGGAAAACTTATTGATTCTTGATCTATGTGATCTAGGAGGATCCAAAAAGACTCAAAATTAAAAGTCCTTAAATCCCAATGAAAATGGCACCAAGTCATAGAGATCGACGAGAGATTTTCAATGGTGTGAACGAAACCTCAAAAGGCCTCTGTATCAGGAAGATATGGTGATCTGAAGTTTGATATTTGAAAAAGGGAGAACATGTAATAGAATATGTATTTGCAGATATGCTTGAGTATGAGTAGCAGATTCAAAGAGTACCTATGCCACTCTATGTGAAAGAGTTCATCCCTTTTGAAGGGGGAACAATTTATGGCACTTGTTTGTGAGATCATTCCTTTTGTATTATTGAAGGAGAATGTGTCTTTGTAGGAGAGACATTGCCATATAAGTGAGAGTTCAATCCTTGTATTGACAAAGAAGATCCTTATTAAAGAGAAGCTATGCAGTTAAGCAGAGCTCGGAGACGTAGCTCACACATTGTGGGTGAACTCCATTATCAAGTTTTGGTGCATTTGTCCATATTGTCATTTCTTTGTGTGTTTTTTCTTCATGTACGTTACACTTATGGTTATTTCATGCTCTTTATGAAAGTCATTGAAGTAAATATCCTAGATCATGTTGGTATCAGAGTGATCTTCTTTGACGTGAATTATGAGTGTGGATGCTTACCAAGGCCAAGTTCAAAGTAGGTGAAGGGAAACTTAAGACTTTCAACCCTAAGATTGGACGTGAAACTCAAAGAAAGAAAATGGAGAATGACGACATTTGCACAGAGAATGATAATGGTTTCCACAAAGCTTTTTACTGGATTTCAGACATGGTAGACAAATTATTTTCAGATTATGAGAAGAGATTGGCAAAGAAGGAAAAGAAGAAAGCCAAAACAAAGGATAATGCTTTAGTGAACTAGGGATTTGGAGGAGACCCTCCTGAGGCTCTATCTCCATCTTCAAGTCCAATTTCAGGTTCTTCTTATTCTTCCTCCCATTCTCATCATTCAAATCATCATCAGAAATATGTTTCTAAAAAGCCATTGTTAAAGTTAGATGTAAAAGTTGATTTTCCCATGTCTAATGGAGAAGCTAATGCAAAAAAGTTGAACAATTAGATTAGACAAATCAAGGTTTACTGTTGTGTACAATAGATCAAAGATGATGAGGTGAAGATCCAATTAGCATCTCCTCGACTCGAAGGCACAACCCTTGTATGGTGGGAGAATAAACTTTAGAAAGGTAGCAAACATAAGAGTAAACTCCTTTCATCATGGTCTAAATTTACATTTGCATTAAGAGGGAAACTTAACTCATTGGGTTACACACAAAAAGCCATGATGGAATGGAAACATTTGAGATAGGGTAGAGTTTAGAGTGTGTAAAGTTTTATAGAAGAGTTTAGGAAGTAGGAATTCACATTGAATGTTCCTTTACACTCACTGGAAACTTTGATTAAATATGTTGGTGCTTTACATAGTTATCTTTGTCACTCATTGTTATTGTTTTATCCCACTAATCTAGATGAAGTGTGTGTGGAAGAAATTCATCTTGAAAAAAAGGGCATCTTTAAGTAGTTGAGAGTGGCCACCATCATAAATCACACATTTCTTTTAAAGACCCCATATTTAAGCAAAACTTTTTGTAAAAGTGATGAAATGTATAAAATCACTTATGAATGCAACATAGTGATATTTTAGCCATTTGTTGGATAGAAAAGGATATGGGTTCTGTTGTAAATTATACATACTTTTCTGATCTTTGTATGTAAACTTTTGGGGTCCAAAAGTCCTTCAGTAGGGACAATTGATTCGGGAGGATCCAAAAAATAATAAAAATTCAAAGTCCTCAAATCTCAACAAAAATGACACCATGTTGTAAATCTTGGCGAGAGATTCCAATGGTGTGAACGAAACCTCAAAAAGCCTTAGTATGAGAAAGATATAGCCATTTGAAGTTTTGAAAAAATAATCAAATTTGGGGGCAATGACAGTGCCATGTGACACCATCAGAAAAGGCCACATGGCACCATCCAAGAAGCACCACGTGGAACCCTCCAAACACCCCTAGATAACACTGATTGACAAATATGTGGACCAATCCATGATTGTCACATGGCCAATCATTGGGCACCATGTGGCTAGCCACTCTTGTTTAACCAATTAAAAAAATAGCAACGTGTAATGGTCGGGTCAAATCCCCGACCTCAAAAGAAAAATCCCAAACAACTAACCGTTAAGCGAGACCATTGTTTGTTACATATAAAATGGGAATACTTTTATTTTTAATGAAGTATTATGTCATAATATTTAAAAATAGGAGGGGGCCCACGGATTTGACATGACCCCATCCAAGCCCAACAACCACCTATTGTTATTATGTGCCACAATGTTAATATTTGGCATAACAAACAAATTCCCTATTTATATGGTTAAGAAAAAACAAAAGCACCATGTACTATTTTTAATATATTATACAAACGGACTTTGAAGTGTCCGGATTTTATTGAAACCCAACTCAATCATTTGTAGAGGGGGATCCACACGAGGAGAACGTACTTATTCACGGGAACAAGTTTTGAGAAAGGCCTACAATTAATGCAACAAATTTTAGTCGGCATGGCATGGTGTCCAACGCAAGTGGAGTCCCCAAAGGCCCAATGTTGATGGTGATAGAACTTGATGATGTTTATAGTTATTCTTTAGTATTTTTTGAGAGATGAGTCCATTGGTGCAAGCCGAATATGGATCTTAGAAGCAGATATGACGGCTCATGGAAGAAGCTCACATGTGCCTTTAATGCTTGGCACAAAATTCGAGATGGAGATGCACTTTTCATAAGTTAGTTGTGTTTACAGTTAAAAGTTGTAGAATGAAGAGAGGAACTTGTTGGTGTTGTGTTTGATGCATTTTGAGCATCTAAATGAGTGTTTTGACACAAAAACCAATGTAGGTCTGATTTATTGTTGATTTTCCTTTTTTGATATTTGAAAAAGGGAGAACATGAATGAGAACATGTATTTGTATATATGCTTGAGTCTCGCAGTAGATTCAAAGTGGACTTATGCCACTTTATGTGAGAGAGTTCAACCCCTTTGAAGGGAGAACAATTTATGCCACTTGTTTGTGATAATTCATTCCTTTTGTATTGTTGAAGGAGAACGTCTTTTTGTAGGAGACACATTTTCGCATTAGTGAGAGTTCAATCCTTGTATCAATAAAGAAAAACTTTATTGAAGAGCAACTAATGAAGAAACTACACTGTTGAGTGAAGCTTGGAGATGTAGCTCACATCTTGTGGGTGAACTTTGTTATCAAGTTCTAGTGCATTTGTCCATATTGACATTTCTTCATGTGTTGCTTTTTCATGTGTGCTCCACTTATGGTTATTTCATGCTCTTTATGCAATTTGTGTTAAATTCATTGAGGCAAAGATCTCATATCACTATGTCAAGAACCAAATCAACACCATACCTTGTTTGTGGATTCCATTTAAACATTCTAATGTTTTTTTTTGAATTGGTTTAATAGTAAAAAAAATACCTAAATAATACCCTAAACAAAATCACGATTGAATCTCAGGAAAATTGGTTAATATGAAACCTAATCATAATCTAAACCCATAATCAACAAACCAAAATTTAGAGCCACCAAACACGAACCAAAAGCCAAGAAACCTAAATGACAAAATTAAGGCATCCTTGGGTACATTGAGGCCACTGATATGGGATCTCCAAAACACTATAGAGCCATCACGATTGTCTCTTACATGTTCATTAAACTCAATTGTATCATCCATCTCCAATGCCCAAAGACAATTAGCTAATATTTATGATTACAAGGCTAAAATGTTTGAACACTATAGAAATACTCTAAATAAAGATAAAATTAGAGACCTCAACATCATTAAACAAGATTTTTTGTCTTCATTTACTGACCCAAGAACCAACCAACCTTTACCAGTTAACAAAAAAATGCGTTTGTATGGATTAATGCACCTACCAACCATTTTGATACCATTGGAAGGATAGGTGGTTTATGGTACCTGATAAACATCCCTGTGACAATAGGGGGATACATCTATATTTATTGAGGATGCTATGGGAAGCGTTTTAGATAGGACTCCATGTCAACTACTTTGGGATGGGAGATTTCCAAGGGGTGGGTCACGGATCTACATAAGATAAACAAACTGTTATGCACAAGCCAACACTAGGTCTTTGTCCACCTAGACAAAATCCTAAGCTCCCTGCCCAACATCTTACGATAATGGATAGGATTATCGATACCAAAATGGAAATGAACACGTTGAATCACACATTAGTGCAAAATGGAATTTTGGTAGCATTTTCATGTCAAGAGCCCGATAGCTAATTTTGTGGAAGAAGTTGTACCATTCGATGTTGCAACACAATTTAAATAGCAAAGGACAAATGGAGGCTTACTTTTAGCCTCATAGTTATGCGAACTACATATGTACATGTTATTGTTGGACATTGGATAAACCAATGCTCCCCATGTATTTTCGTGACATGTGCTTAATTTCCTCTCATGGATCCATTAACTCCGGTGAAGCATTCGTTTACTAAAACCTGCGGGTTTTGGTGTAACAATCGTGATTCCACCAAGTGGTATCAGAGCCAAAGGTCTCGAGTTCGAATCACACTCGGCTGGTGTTAGTGGGGATATTGTTGGACATTGGATAAACCAACGACCCCCATCTGTTTTCGTGACATGTGCTTAACCGCCTCTCGGGGATCCATTAACTCTGGCTATGTGTCCGTTTACTAACAATTGTGAGTTTTCGTGTAACAATAATCGTGATTCCAATATTTATGGGAAAATGGAGGGAAATAGGTAGCATAGTTTTATATGGGAGGCTATTATCTTTACCATATTTACATTTTACACACACACACACACATTTTAAGAAATCAACCTCTCTCTCAGCCCGAAGGTGAGAGTGAGGATCAATATAACAATATTCATAAGCATGAACCCATTGCAACTCCAACAATTTTATTATCATCATGTCACTCACAAGGATTTGAACCTGGATGAGGAAGATAATAACCATTCTACCAAACACCCAAGATAATCCCAATTGATGCACAAACACACACAAACATAAAACTTATTGTGCCTTTTCTTTATATATCTAATTACATATTGTTTGTATTTGGTACACTCTAATAGCACACCTGCCCCACCTCACCCCACCCCAACAAATTCATCAGTGACAATTGCAGTTGTTGATGCTATAGTGGATGTTTCTTTCTCATCTGATATACCACATACTCAACTATTGGTAAAATAAAACTATCCCTACTTGCAAAGAAATTTCATATGTTTTTAGTCCATAATATAGATTCTTTGAGTTTGTATATAATTGTGGTGTTTAAATCATGTTTTTACTGATTGCGATGACACCGAGTGAGAGAGTTAGGCCCCACTTGGGGTGAATATATCTTCCCCTTCCTAGATATCACGTGTCAAATTAGATTTTTTTGAATTTTGTATTTCATTATCTTATTTTTGGTTTACCAATTGAAATATTATAAATGTATATGTAGGTTCCTTCATTTCCTTAGTTTTCCACTCTTACCCCTACATATTATTCACCACCATCCACTATTTTCCATTAGTTTCCCATCATTATCATCACATTGCCCCAATGTTTGGTATCCATCTTACCTTGATTGGAAACTTTCATAGTTATTATGACCTATGGGTGTTGATCATCACTTGCCTCCACCACCTTCACCATCCCATCCACCCAGAGAGGCTTTTTACAAATATTTTACCTATAGTGATAGGGAACTTTGCACCCACAAGCCTTCCCATGACCTATCATAGACAGTAGCGTTCCCAACCTAACTATCCCACTCTCATGCATATGCAAGGAAAGGAAATAGTAAGAAGGAAGGGTATGGTGCACCTTCTATTAAGAGGCAAACGTTTGAAGTAGCTAGTTGGAGAAGTCTTTAGATATATTCGCTCCTAATTTTTCTACGTTAAATAATGACACACAAACAATAATATACTAGATCCATCTTCCTGTATGATGCAAGAGCATTCAGCTCAAAAACATCATTGTATTTTAGTAGACACAGGGGGTCTTGTGCTTTAAGGAATCCGGTTTCCTATGCATCAAATTAAGGTAATTTTAATGTTTTTGAGTGATTTTATGAGAATAAGATCTAATTAAGTAGTGGGAGGCATATTGTAAATGTTCTCAAATGAAGGGGAACATGAAAGAATTAGTATAGTTGAGAGTTCATAGGGATTGATAGATTGGAAATTAATTGTAATCTTAAATCAGGAATTACTTCATAATTTCTGGGATTGAGAGGATTCTTATGATTTAGTTGAAATTATTAAGGATCTGAACCAGAATTGGTTCATAGAACCTTTCGTATAAATGTAGGCCTAAAAGGCATAGGAACAGTTAGTTAGTTAGATTGTGAATTAGAATTCAGAGATTAGATAGAGCTTTATTGTAAGCCTATGGGCAGATAGGGAAACAGAGGCCACTGATATTGGAAATCAAGCCTGAGATAAGAACCATTGTAAATACTTGTTTACGAATACAGAAATTCGATTTCAACCCTGTGAAGAGTACATATTGACTAGATTGTAATTCTTTATAAACTAAGTGTTGTTGCATAAGATATGTGTGTGCAAACGAAATCGAGAAGGATAGAGTGTAGGGATAAATGTGTGTTTAATGCAATTCCACCAATAAGCAAATGAAGGAGAGTTTCAATCGAGATTGGGGTCGATTGACTAGCACAAAGGAAACCATTGGATCATCTAGATTGATGGATAATAACAGCGAATGAGGAATGGTGGAGAAAATATTGTAGTCGTCCGATGGAAAGAGATCCACGGTCATCGCATGGTGAAGATGCACAGGCGTTAATCATAATGGAAAGGCGGTTTTCGTAGGCGAGAAGCTGTTTCTCATGCGGTCTCAAAGCCGTAAGCGTTATTTCAATTATGGACCCTAGAATGTTATGAACCGTGACTTAATCCAGTTGAAGTACGGGTAGATCATAGGTGTCTGTTGGGTGATTGATCAGACGCATATCGCGTCAGAAAAAAAATGAGATTTAATCTAGAAAATGGTCGCGATGATGTTTTATTCACGGGCTTAAAACCTTGTTGAGTTCCGATAATCACGACCATTCGATGGTTGATGGATCAGACGATAATCGCGTGCGAATAAGTGCGTGGGCTAACACGCCGGGTGGACCTGATGGGTTATTTAAAAGAAGTCTGACTTCTTTGAGTTCCGGCGGGATGGGTGAAAGTTGGAGATCGCGCGATAGTCGTTGATCGGAAGGAAGAAATCAACGGTGTAGATTTGAAGCGAAAGGTTGAATATCGGTGCATGTGCAAAAGTTTGTGCAAAGGCAGAAAGGTAATGTTTAAGTGCGGGTTTATGTAATATTTCTATTATACGGGAAATAATAGAAATAAACGGAGTAAATATATTATGGTTTAATTCGGGTTTAACCAAAGTCTGAAGACTATGGTAAGGTTGATATGCACGGTTAATAAGAGTTAACCAAAGGATTATGAAGGTTGAGCTATAAGGGTTAAAATGAAATGTGAATAGTTTTCCGCTTAAATAATTAACCTTTAATAAAGTGGGTTTTCATCAGATGTAGTAGTTCCGCATAAAGTTTAATTAAGGGGCCTTAAACCTTGAATTGTGAAGGTTTTCACCATGGATCAGGGGATTAATCTCGGGACATGTATATGGCATGCAATTTTGTTTGCATAATGTGGGTATTAGCGGCTAAGGTTGTATCACTGTAGCACTTGCTAGCATTAGCACCAAAACCAAAATCAATTACATGAACAGTAACAAATAGAAAGACATTGATTTAGTGGGGGAAAGAATAAATGACTTTTATTACACCATGGTGTACATTCATTGCTCCTCCGCAATCCTGGTACACGTTCTCCCTCTCACCACAACTCACATTCAAGGTGAACAATCTTTGTGGCTTATTACAATGCAGCCCACATGTCCGTATTTTAGTAGCATTTTGTTACATTAAACTTTCCACTCATTGTTCCATGGATGAAATTTCTTTTATAGATAGCTTGGAGGAGTGATTACATTGAACTAATACACTATGTTGACCATGTTTGATATGGTTCTTTCATTCGTATCCTCATACATTGATCGAATTTAACCATATTTGCACTTATCCATTCACATTGTTGCTTCAATTCCTTTTGCAATGTAGTTGGAGAAGTATTAAACCTTTCAGTTCACCTTGTCAAGTCATCTAAAGTGTTGTTAGGCCTAATAATGTTGTCAACTAGTGTCTTTAGGGTGTTGAAGGTATAAAATGTGGCTTTTCTTGAAGCTTCCATAGACCAATTTTTGCATCTTAACTTGCAAGATGTTGTTCTTCTGTAATGAACCCAAGGTGGTGACATTTTGAGCTATAATAGAGACCCCCTAATGTATGAGGTCAGAAGATAAATTGATGACTGAAATACATTACAATGCAACTAATGAGTTAGGTGAAGGGAGGGAACCATGGACATAATACTTATAGATGCTACAAAAAAAATAGTAAGATACATATAAAGTACATCATTGTGGTAGGAATACCCATACTCGGTATTGAAAGAATAAAGCATGGCCACCCACACAACATATTGCAGATTCATTTCATCAAAGACTAGTCATGATACAATGTATATCTCTAGAAAAATAGATATCAATAAGGCTGCAAACACCAAAATGAGTACCAAAGGATGACCCTCAAAGAACATAATAAATTCTCTAACAGTATCTTGGGGGAGGAAATGTGCATGAGTGAGGTAGCCCCATGCCCAAAGGTCTTTGACTTGTCCAAATGGTACGAATTTACTACATGTGTATGAATGAATTGATGTCGAGCATGCAGGGAGATCGTATGATTACCGAGCATTGTGGGATCCCATTAACAGATGTGAGGGAGACCACCAATGATGAAAATGGTTCCCAAGGTACCTAGCACAATTTACATAGTGTGAATGAATGATATGATGTTGATTAGTCATAGAATAGGTGATATGGGCTAATGACGAAAACCAACTATCAACCATGAGGACACTTACCACTAAGGACTACAAGCTCCAAGTTACTAGAATAGTTCTAGATATTGCATCCTAGATAAGGTATTTATGTTGATGGGAAGTGATTCGATGAAGGAGGGCATTGATGTATCCCCCATCATTCGACATGAAACTAACACCAAGGTAAGGTTTGTGACGATAGAAGTTGAATAATTGATGCACAAATAACACAGGGATGGCTGACACGAATGGTAGAATGATACTTGCAGATGAACTACTCTAGCTAGGATGTCCCTTGAACATAAAACAACATGAAAAAATTGTGAATTTGGCATCTTGGACTAGAGAATACCATAGAGACACAATGGAAATGTAGGAGGTATCACCACAACCCAAACACTATAAGGATAACCAATTGGGCAATATATTGACTCAATAATAGAGTGACTCGACTCATGCTAATGGTGTGGTTCTAAATCCCAACAAAGGCCAAATGTAAGAGAATGGCTAAAACAAGTTCTGTGTTCAAGGGTGACTAATAACTTGGACGATAAAAGACAGGACAAAATACTCTCCCCACTTTTCCATTTTTGTATGGTAGATCTCCTTCATAGTTTAGTGAGCATGAAAGAGAAGACAAGTGACCTTGATAGTGTCTTTTTCATTCAATTTTAACAAGCCTGAAAAAGAGTTAAAATAATATTTGGAATGGTGTCCTTTTTGTAAGGTTTATAGCGAAATGAAAAAGAGATAAAAGTACATTCATGGCTATCTCATGGTTTAACAAGTGTGAGAATATATAAGAGATTTATGTACAGCCTTCATCTTGACTAACGAGTACTAGGAAAGAATGGAAAATACTTGATATTTTAAGGTAGTTTAACTAGCATGAAAGGAAGGAAAAATGATCTTGTGATTTTCATTGTTTAATGAGTGTGAAAAAGAGACCAAAAGAAAGCTCATTCCAAAGAGTGAGTGGTATAACAATATGTGTCATGTTCCAAGGCTAACAGAACCAACCTAAGCAAAGAAAGAGGCAACATAAAAGTGTTTGGAAATGGAAATCCACTCATCATAGCGGTCTCTCTGAAAGGGTAAGATGGGTTGCAAGATGGAGGAAAGGTTGATGCAAAGGCAAGAGGTCAAGCATGACTACAAGGTTGGTGATTGAAAGGAAGGAAAGCAACATTATGAAAACATCTAGAAATACATTGAAAACCATGAGCATAGGCAACCAAAAATCAATGATAAAAAGGGTGGGGACCACTTATAAGGTAATGATGGCCATAAATAATAGGCAAGGAGGGGCATGAGGCTCAATTTTGATGTCATGGCAAAAGGGATCCCTAGACCTATAAATGAACACAACATGGGAACCAAAACAACAATTAGGTTTTATTCTAGGGCACCCATGAAGAGTAGTCTCTACCACGCAAGTTATGATGTGCAAAAAGTACATGGTTAATGCCACAACTTGATGGGTGTCTGCCCTAAGGAATAATGAAAAAATGTAGGAAAGGTCTATAATTTAGTGATAAGATTGATGAATATTAACCCTATATGCTTATTTTGCTAGTATACCTCAAGGTGACAATGAATGTGATGAAAACTCCATGTTCCTGGTCAAAATATAGTCAAAATTTCTTCATGGAATCATTAGCAGCATGATAAAATTATAAAAATATATGAAAAAGACCCCTAAGAATGAAATATGCATCATAAAGAGGAATGATCAATGTGAAAGGATACATTTTGGACCCACTATTCTCATAGAAGAGAATATTTTTTTCACCATTGTGTTCATTTGTGACCCACATGGAGGCAAAATTTGGAGAAAGACCTCTTGTAGTTAGAACTTGTTTTTGATATCCCAGGAGCATCAAGTCATGAAAGACAATTCCATCACCACTAGGTTAGTGATCTTAACCTCCTCTTTCATTTGATGTAAATGTTATGTTATATTTCCCTGAAAATCTTATGTTGGGGACCCCTTATCTAGATCGAATGCACTCCAACACTCTGTTAAAGAGAAAAAAGAGAACTACTAGGTCCTTCAACGCTCCACTGGAACAAATATAGGGCATTTTTAGGCCAAACAATTCACTATTTGTTCTCTCGCAGAGAGTTGAAGTAGATATTTCTCAGATCTAGGAAAGAGGAAGCTTGTATTAGACCCATTTTTTGGTGTATGGATATATTTTAATATCTTGTATGATGCGTTTGTTGGGATTTTAAGGTGCTAGAGTGGAGGGAAAGAGAACATGAAATTGATGATGAAGTTGTACTAGCAAACCCAGGGACAATAGAAACCTTACACAACTGCGGTCTTCTAAATTTTTTTAGAACCCAACATATGAGAGGGCAACCTAAACTATTTGATATAATCATTCATTAGTGGAATCCTATAGAGTAACATTTGGAGATATAGGGACATGTGGTAAAGATAGAGGTGGATGACATCTACTTTCTCATGGGCCTATCAAAGTGAGGGGCTTTGGTTAGGATATTCAAAGGCATAACAGAGGGGGAGAGGATAGTAGAAGAGTGGGTGGAAGAGTATTGCACTCCCATTGCACATAAGATAAGTGGGAATATCCCTATAATAGATGTGGTGGAATTCCCTCTCCATACTATCTTGTTTACAATTACCCGAATGGTGGGTACAATGAGTGTAGGTAGAGACAACTCAAGCCATTGCAGTGATGTGCATGGCCCCAATAGCATTAAACTATTGTAGCACCTAATAATGAACTTGAAGGAATGGCCGACAAAGAGTAGAATAGGGAAATAGAGCATGTTTGGATATCAAAGCATCATTGTATCTTTCTTCTTTGAGAAAGTACTAATATTACGACCACATATTTCGACACCACGGTTAGGGAGGCCAACATGTCAGATGGACCAGTGGATTGATTTCATGTATAGATTGGGGGGTAGGGCACCGAATCAAGCATATGATGATGACTACAACTGGTTTGATGAGCAACACAAATGGGTCAATGACTATATGTATGCAAGAACCGATTTCAACCGAGACCATGAGTTAATTTTGTCCCCTGGTGAGTAGTGGGGACACTTGGGTAAGTGAAATGATTTTGAAATTTTATGTTTTATAATTTTTTTAGTGGTATAATGAACTAATCATTAACATGTTTTATGACACAAATGTGACACCACAGAGACTGGAAGTAGAATCTTTGTACGATCATTGAGGAGAAATTAAAGAGGTGGATCAAGTAGTGGCTCGAAAGGATTTGATGGAGGAGGAGGATACTGATGACAAAAATATGAGACAAGTGCAACAAAACCTATAGGGTATAAAAACGGGTGTATAGTTCACTCGACTTGAGGATGTATCATGGAAATTTCAATGCCACACTGTAGGTGTGTTTAGAAGGATGGGCCAGCTTCTCCATCGTGTGGCTAGGATGGTTGTGTGTTATTGCACACATAGAGACTTTGATGATGATTAGATATAGGAAACTTATTGTGACTATGTATTCTCCATTTAGGCAATTTTTTGACATTAGTGTATTAGTTACAAGCTTATGAGCTTGGGCTTTCTAGCCAATTTGGCACTATACCATTTTCTATGTTTTGGGATGATGTACATGCAAACTGTGTTCAACACACACACATATATTAGTTTTGGTTGTTACTAATGGATGTGTTAATTATGATACAATGGATCCCATGTATTTTATGCACATGCATGTTTAGTTATCTTTATTTTATATGTATGATAGATGCCATTTCAATACATAGTTAGCTAATGAATTAACCAATGCATTATAACCCCTAGGGACATGTTGATAAATGATATAATCAAATGAAAATTCAAGTAGATGCACCTTGATATAATAACAAAATAACACAAGACATTGAACATGATAGATGCAATTCAACTTCGTACCATGAGTTGAGAATTTATATTAACCACCAACTGATGGACACCTAGAGTTATGGTCTCGGTTAAAATTTTAATGATTGCATTGCATTCCTCTAAGTTGTTAGAGGTAGGGCCTAGAAATATGCCCCCCTAAACTCAAAAGTTCATCTGTGGGAGAAAAGAGTACCCATGCTATGGAAGCAATGTTCCAAGAACTACAACTTGTGCCATCAAGGGGGCATAAACATTTGCAAACCAAGTATCAAACGTGATAAACAATAGACTAAAAAGTGAGACACATGTAGAAAAAAGTAAGAGCATACACTAATTACATATGTATAGGGTCATGCTTGGAGGCCTAGGCATAGTAATTTTTCAGATAGAGCCCATTGTGGGGCTTCATAATATTGTTCCCATCACAGCCTATAAGCAAATATGCACCCTTCATTAACATGTGTTTACCAATGTATGAATCAAACCAAAAGGTTTCTAACTTTCTTTCACCAAGTTGACCACATTTCTCATCATAGACTAGGATTAAGTCACCATTGGAGAATACATGAGGTCGAATAGAATTGTCATATTAGAGTTTGATGCATTTTTGGTGTGCCTCCCTGCCTAGAATAACATCACGACATTGTTCATTGAGTTGAGCCAAATAACAAAGAAATTTTTCCTTGTTCGAAGTGTTAGGGAGAAGTTCAATGACAAGTTTCAATGAGGGAATATCACATTTAATGGGTAACATTACTTCCATGCCATAAACTAGTTGGAAAGGAGTGAATATCGTGGAGGTCTTAGCTCAGGTTCGATAAGTGCAAAGGGCTAAAAATAACATTAGGTGTAAATTGCTTTTCTGGTTTCCAACCATACATTGGATCGTAGTCTTCAAGACATGATTAATGGCCTTGACTTGACCATTAGATTGATGATAGTTGGGAAAGGAGTTCTCATGGAGGAACCCCAACTTGGCTGCCAATTCAATCATCATATGGTTGCAAAAGTGAGATCCATGATCAATCACAATCCCCTTGGCTACACCAAACCTGGAAATGATATGATTGAAGAAAAATAGAGTCGCAGTGGTGCCATCATTTGAAAATGTAGGCATAGCTTAAATACATTTGGTGAAATAATGTACAACCACAAAGACATAACTATGACCACCGAACAAGATAGGATTACACTGCATAAAATAAATACCCCATTTGGAAAAGGGGCCAACGAAACCCATTGGATGAAGGGGAGCAAGATGGGTGTGAATTTTTTGGGTATAGATTTTACAAGGATAACACTTTGAACCATAGTCATACAACCCTTAAAAATTGATGACCAAATTTACCCAGTGTGAGATTTTCAGAGCAGTGGCTAACCTAGATAGATCATTGTCTCATAGTCTTGCATGGAAATAATTTAAAATGTGTTCAACCTCTTAATGATTTGGACATCAATGTAACACAAGATCCACTTTTGTTGAAAATAGCAACAAGAAATGATAAAAATAGAATCCATAAATTCCAATTTTGATTTGTCCTTGAATTAAAATTGTGAATTAAAATCAAATTTAGTCTCACCAGCTGCTTGGAAATAATAAATTAAGTTATTTTGACTTAATTAGTTGGAGAAATTCAAGTTAGAAGTCTTTCTAAAGTCATGCAACAGTTATCCCTTAATTAAGGAGATAAGATTGAGTTGTATTTGAGTTGTAATTAGTTAGCTCAATTTACTAAGTTAAGTCCAGTTAAATTAGTTCCAAACTATTCGAGGAACTAATTGTGAGTTCAGTCAATTATTGCATGCATGCATCCAACTAGTGTACTCCAGATAACTGAAGATTCTCTCATCAGAAACTCATGCATGTCTATTCAGAGAAAGACCCAGTTGAGATAAGTGTCAAGGACATGTTACTATCAGTTGCATGAGTTTTCCTATAAAGGAAACTCATCCAAGCAAAAGGAACAAGGTTCCTTGAGGATTGCGCAGTTTTATAGGGTGTGAGATCAGTGTGAGAGATCAATGTTCCACTTGGTTGAGAGTTTTCCACTTGGTAATAGGAGGATCACCCAGGAGAAACTACGCAAGGAAATAGGATCTTGGAGGGCAGAGGAGAAGGTTTGTGAGAAGCTTTGATTTCCTGTGAGCATCCAAGAGGATTGTACTAAAAGCTAGCTAGTTGTGAGAGCTAAGGCTCTGTATAATTCTGATGTATTTCCACCTTGTATGATAATACATATAGTGGGGTTTTTAGCTGAGGATGTCCCCAAAGTATTTTCATGTGTATTGTTCATTGATTCTTCTTCTTCTGGTTATATGTGTTCAACTCGATCTTGCTCAATATTTAAGCTTCCGAAAAGCAAATTGATAGTAGAAGTAGATTATAGTACTTTGCTCTGGTATATTGCATTATTGGGTTAATCTACAGTCAAATTTTATACATGGTCTTAGAGGTAGATTTGTAGAGAATTTGCAGAATTTCTACAACTTTGTGGTGATATAGGGTATCCTATATGATGAGGTGTTATTTGGCATTATGGCACATGCACTGACGGTCATCATATGACAAATAAAGACAAAAATTTTGAATATGTAGATAAAGCAAGATATCCCCATACCAAGAGTCTGATGTATTAATGAAGACCACATACTCATTAGGAAATCAATTAGTAACCATTGTTCCATAAGAAGCAAGGGAAATATTAGATAACATCTCCCTAAAGACTTGTTGACTAATAAAATGACACATGGGGTTGGAGTTGGTGATAATGATAGTCTTACGCAAGAGGATGTAATGTATAAGCCATTGAACAATGAAGACAACAACTATATATAACTTTTCAATGTACAGATAGTGAAGTTCCACCATTACTAATGCTTTATTGAGGTAGTATGTGCCCGTAGCAGTGCTCATCCTCTTGGACAAGAACAATTTCGAGCGCTGAATTAGAGGTACTAAGATATAAAATGAAGTCCCAATTGTAGTAAGGAGGGCTTAATAGTAGATTTGACATCAAGGCATGTTTTAAGGCATCAAAGTATTGTTGTGCTTGGTCATCCCATACAAAAGGTGTATCATTTTTCAGAAGGCACATAAACCCTCTGTGATCCCAACATAGTTAGCAATGAATCGACATAAGAAGTTTGATTTTCCTTGCAAAATTTGAGGTTGACTGATAGTGCGAGGAGGATGAATATGGACAATTGCTTCAACCCTGATCAATCATGACACGTACTTGGACACGATGAAGCCTAAAAATCAACCATGATCTATACTTGTACACGATGATCTGTAAGAGGATCAGCCATGATCCATACTTGGACACAATGAAGTCTGACAATTATCTAAAAACAATTATAAATATGAATTGTGGGGATTCAAATGAATATTATATTAGTGGAACACATAAAGATAACATGTATATTTATAGGATGATTACCTCATCAAGCAGAGTGAGTAGCAAGGTCATCCAAGTATGCCTCCACAATCTGCTTGATGTCATGAAAATCATAAGACATAGCTCGTTGGAAGGTGGCCCCAACATTTTTAAGACCAAATGGTAGTTTTCTATATGCAAACATACCCAAAGGAAATCTGAAAGTTTTATGTTGATCTTTAGATTTGATTTGTATCAGGTTATAGCTGGAAAAACCATCCATGAAGGAAAATATCTCACTACTGACACATTCATTGAGTCGAGTGGTACTATGATATGACCCAACCTCCAAGTTCTAGTTATGGAAGTGGGTCCTTGTTTTGGGAAGTTTTAGTGTCTACGGATAAACGCTTAAACCCCTAGATTAGTAGCTAAGTATAGAAAAATAGTGCAAAGCATTCTCTACTTTTTCTATGACCAATAGATTAAATAAGAGGTAAAGAAGCCTACCTGAAGCTTTCGCTTACTCCTTATCTCCCTTGACCAATTTTGTCACTCCTTTCCATACTTAATCCACTTGAAGAGTACCCACAGACAAACAGAAGACAAAAACAGATCAAAGCATCTGATAATGATCTATTGATTAAACTTAGCATGGAATCAAGTACATAGTACACATATGAAAGCATCAATGAATAACACAAGCATATGGAAAAATATTTGAACACTTTATTAGTAAAAGGAAGAGTTACAAATCAATTTGCTTGATTCAGCATCACTCCTCCAGTTCAATCCCATCCTCTCCTCATAACAAGCAAGACATTTTGTCATCATTACCATACTTGAAATCAACTCAAGTCTCATACTAACAACGTCTCCTTATAATTCAATGATTTCCAACCCCTGATCACTTAGACGAGTGGTATTTTTATAGGTGAATGAAGGAAGTTATGCCATAAATGGTGACAATGAATGCCCTCCCAAACTTAGGATTTAGTTCCATGGAGGAAGGGATAAAGGGATTGATGTTCCTTAACTACCTATCTCATCCAAATTCAAGCCCAAAGGAGTAGATAAACTTGGGAAACTTCTAGATGCATCCAATGGATAAGAATATTCCCAAACCCCAATGCAATTTCGCTCAAATTTTCCCAGCGCAGGCCAAAGAGGGTTCAAGTGCACTACATAGCACCCTAACAGTGTACTAGACTGCACTGCAGCGCACCCTAATGTACGCTGATCTTCTTAGAGGCAGTTTTTGGATGATTTTAGTCATGGAACTTCTTGGGAAGCTAGGCATTTTGATGGTTGACTTATTTAGGGCATGTAACAATTGAATTAGGGTTTGATGGGCCCTAATAGTACTGATCTGTAAGTCGGGGTTGATGTGCCCAAATGGATCTGTAACAGTTTCCCCCTAAAGCATGAAGTCGTAAATATGTATGTCAAGTGAAATGCTTTATCATGTGGAGAGGAGGTTTCGAAGAGGAAGGTGACCTGCATCGATTACAATACATATATCATGATAATTTGATTTTTTCTCATGAACTTGCTTAGGGAAGGCATACCCATGCTCAGTTTATAAAATTTCATTAAATGTACAAATATAGTCGTCTACAGATATAGACCCATGAATGGATGACCATGAATGTAAGGCCATTATACATTTGATTTAGTACTCCTAAAAATATCGCAGCTCGGATGGATGAAACTATATCCAGGGTCTTCAATCCCGTTCAATCTTTCGCTCAAGTACAATTCTAACCATGTGAATAGATGATCTAAAGTCGAACATCGGAAGACAACATCTGATTACCAGCCAATGATGTAAGTCGTTAATAGACACAAGAGGAATCACCGATAATGATAATGACCTTGAAGGTACTACAGTACATTTCGTGTGGCGTGAATAAATGATTTGATGTCGAACACCATACAAAGTCTTTCGGTCGAAGGCCAGTGATGTCAACCTATCGCCATAAGCGAGAAACCTACCATTGATGTGTGCAAGCCTCAAGGTATTGAAGGGGTGTTTCTAAGCCAACTTCTTGGATAATGCACTAATGTCGGCAAGAAGTGACTCGTCGCAGGAGGGCCTTGATGTATCCCACATCAACGACACAAAACGAGGTAAATTATTTTGGAGATGAAAATCGACTGATGATAGAAGGTTCAGGAATGGCGGTCATGAAAATGAAGGTTTACTGTATTGCAAAGGATGAAGTTTGAATTGAGTGACTTCTCTTGAACATGTCGGCGACACTAATATGATTTGGTAGCATTGACCCAAAACAAAGTAATGGATAGTATGATAGACCAACGATGTGATAACCATCAAGCTGAATGACCCAACCCACATTGTCATGGTGATGAGGTGAAAGTGTCATGTTCAAGAGCGACTTGCTACCATAAAGTGTTTTCCCCTTTTTCAAATTTCCCCAGTCATTGTTGACCAGTACCTCTTTATTTTTTATCAAGCTTGAGGAGGATAACATATGCTTGTTGTATAATTTCACCCTTCGGGTGAATCCATTGCTATTTGATGTTTTAACGAGTCTAGCGAAGGGTGAAACTCGGTCTTGTCTAGATAGGCAAGTTTGTCGCTATTTGATGTTTTTAACGAGTTTAACGACAAAGATAACTCGGTCCTTTTCATGTTTAGAGAGTTTGAAAAGGGACAAAAACGAAACTTCAAAAGTTCTTTTTCGTAGATTAATCTCTCAAGTCCAAAAAAGCATAAAATAATACAAGAGAGATATCATTTCCAATCCGTTAAGAAGCTGGAAAGGACAAGCGCTTGACAATCTTTTCATGTTTAGTGAGTCTGAAAAGAGCTTAAAGAGGACTCCATTTCGAGGAATGAGTGGTGTCTAGGGTAGCAACTAGTTCTGGTGATGTTGGAACTTCTCAAAACATGTTGATTTATGTGAAGAGGCTGGCTAATAAGACCACTCATTGCAAATGTTCCTCAAAAAAGGATAAAACAACCAACTGAAAGCATATGATCGGCCAAGGGATGGTGGTAATGGCATGAAAATGACCAAGGATCATCTGATGGAAGAGGCTGATAGAATGGCAATCACGAGGTTTAAAATGGAAATGGGTTTATTTTTAGACAAGCTTGAACGATAGGGAACTATGCTTAGATTCAGTTTCATGTTTACACAAGCTTGAAACGAAAAACTATGCTGGGAACCAAATGGAAGTCACTGTGGTGCATGGGGAGATTCCTTTCACATAACCTACAAGTAAACTTAACTTTACCAATTTGTTAATGCCCCCTAAGCTTCATTACATTCACCTAAGTAGACTACTCATGGCTATCAAGTGGATGGAATGAAGGTTCATATACGAGATCAAGTGAAAGACTCGTTTGGGATTTTACGAGATCTAATCAAAGACTTGACTTGGAACTTTGCTCTAGGGGACCTTGTTTTGTTTTTCAATGAGCTTGACACAAGACAAGGAACTATGCTCATATTCCTTGTTTCATTTTTTAACGAGGTTAACACAAGTCCAGGAACTATCCTCATATTCTTTGTTTCATTTTTTAACGAGGTTGACATAAGACAAGGAACTATCCTCATATTCCCTTGTTTCATTTGTTAATGAGGTCAACACAAGACTAGGAACTATCCTCATTGACCTGTTTCATTTTTTAATGAGGTTGACACAACAAAAGAATTATCCTCATACACCTTGGTTTTATTTTTTAATGAGGTTGACACAAGACAAGGAACTGTCCTCATATTCCTTGGTTTCACGACCCATACAAGGTCATGAATGAGAGATCTGGTTCCAATGCCCCCAGTACATGATGTACAACATCACTGAATTGATCATCAGTTGATGTAGGTATGGAACATGTTGCCACATAATTAACCTGTGGTAGGGATAATACCATTGGTACAGAAGGACCATTTAGGGAAGATGGTTGATTGGGAGCCATATTTGGAAAGATTTTTCATAGGAAAATGATAATGATAAGGGGATATACGTACATCCCTTACGGGGATAAAGAGGAAATAATTCCATGTAGAGTGTTTCCAATTTGGAACGAAGATTCAATATTACTGGGATCCTTATGGAACAGAATATATTACCATGCATGATATTGAAGGAACGCAATAATTGATTTTGGGAAATGAAAGATGGTCAATGGTGACAATTTGGCCTTCATGCGAGAAACAAATCACTTGAAAGAGTGTTGAAACAATAGCTCCCATATCATAAACATAGTTGCGCCCCAGAAGTAAGTTGTAAGCTAAAGGGATTGGGACTACCATCACGTTCAGATAAACAATTTTTCCTCCCAAAGTAATAGGTAACTGAGGGAGGATCCCTAATGGTTGATTGGTTCCTATGTTAAAACCCAACAGATTCTGGGTAACAAGCACAAGCGACAGCAAACCAAGCGCTTGCCAAGCAGTTGAGGAAATTATGCTCACTGATGCACCTTCATCTATAATAGTTCCAGATACAATCATATTACAAACTTGTACTATGATCTGGAAAGGCACATAAGAAGGAAGACAGAATCCGACCAGTTGATTCCAATCAAAGGAAGTGACCAGACTAATTGGAGGGGGTATAGTAGAAACAAAAGAATTAACCCCTTGAGTTACGAGAGCAGGAGGATTGTTCTCTTGACTTGATGGAACAGGAGGACTGCCCCCAAGCTCATTAGAATCTGAAGAAACAAAAAGAACTTGAGTGGTATCGTATTCACTCTCTTCAGGAAAGGTACGATTAGCTGAAGGTGAAATTGGGTCAACTGTTACTTTGACCTGTTGATTTGGGTTGGGTATAGACTCATAGGATTCACTTTCAGAGAGAGTGGGTTTGACCGACAGTTGATTTTGGTCAGTCAATTCATCAACTAATGAAGGATTTAGGGAGATTTTCTTGTAACCAGATGGAAGTCACTGTGGTGAAGCAAGACAATTATCCAACACTTTTTTGGCTTCATCCAAATAGGGAAAAAGGTGAATGGGGTGATTCCCTTCACATAACCTACAAGGAAACTTAACTTTGCCATTTTTTCCATGAACTTTACTACCACTAGTTGATGGTGTGTCACCAGCATGATCTCCAAAAGTTGATGACACAGGATGACGTGAACAGGAAGATCATTCTTCTAAGATCTGTGGAATATTAAGACAAATTCGAAGAAGATGGTCTCTCGCACAAATTTTTCATGGATATCGAACTTTGTGAGGCTTGATGGATGGTTTCTCATCAAATGTTGCATTCAAAGCAATGGTTGCTTGGTTTCCCCTTTGCTGAATTTGCTTCTTCTTCTTCTTCTTCCCTTTCTTCTTCTTCTTAGCCACCTGGTTACTAGTACCAATACTTTCACCAGGCGAAGAGGAAGAAGGGGAGGAAGAAACAACCAAGGAAGAAGGCAAAGGGTCAACCTTAGGATCAACTGAAGGTTGATTTTGTCCAATTGGAGGTGTACTCGATTGTGGAGAAATCACGACATTTTGAACCAAGGAGGTTGAAAACAACCATACTGGCAAGCCAATGGTAAATCCTGGAAGGGACAATGTAGACATATATGGAGCACCAATATTTTCGAAAGGAGGAAAAGGACTAGGATTCCCATCAAAAGGAATTCCTTGATCAGTGGATTCCGGATTTGTCGCCATACGTTTCAACCTAAGATCAACCAAGGAGTGAGCGTGGAGGATCTTATCCGTGGTCAATTAATTTTATTTTAATCAAAGTAACATAATAAAACAAAAGAGGGATAATCTACGCAAAAGGTTTACCAAGAAACTGTGAATTGCAGAAAACCTCCTAGTGAACCAAGAAGTATGGGTAGACAATCTCCCGGAATGCTGTGTTCGGTCTACCATAGTGTATAAGGCGGCCGACTTGGTTACCTAAGGATGGATGGAAACCTAGTTTTGTCCTCCCATATATACCCGAAAGTACGTGGAGGCCCAATATGTATAAGCGTTGTCTAATGCAAAACTGCATAGTGAGAGCATTCCCATATACTTTACGTACTGTAATACCGCCCTATATACCCGAAGGTACATGGATGAGCTACGATATACTCACGTACGTGGAATGAGGCATCACACTCGGGATGTATTGCAGACAAGTTAGCGATAGCTGCTTTGTTTTACGACGTCGGAAGACGTCTCTAGCCTAGACCTCTAAATGTTTTTCGTTAGGTGACAATGCTCCATTAGGTAAATTCAGATAAATTTTAAGTTGATCTTCTTTGGAATTTTCCTTTCAAGGTTCACCACGTGATGTATGTTTGCAATTTCTAAAAAGCAACTAATATGATAAGCATTATTTCCATTCAATTTAACAATGAAAATCCTTAGCTAGTAGGGATAGAGCAATCAAATCTTTGACAAAGAGAAAATAGCACATCTAATGCAATTTCCCTAGCTATTCCATCAAAGCATTCACAAACTTTTTCAATGCAACATGCATGTATTTCTTTTCGATTTCCCTTAATGTGAATGAACAAAAAGGAAAACTAATGCACAACCGATTGATAAACTCTTTTCATAAAGATGATGATTTTGCGACAATTTCTTTTCAAGGAAAGGAAGACTTTACGACACTTTTGTTTTCAAAGAAATGAGGAATTACGACACTTTCAATGAAAAGACTAATCATATGCACACATGAATCAATCAATCTTTCATGAATGAAGATTTTACGATAATTCAATTTTCGAAGGAAAAGATGATTTTACGACACTTTCTTTTGACAAAAATCAATCAACCAAAACACTAACTTTTGACTATAGATTAAAAATGACAAAGTAAATACATAAGAAACATTTATCAATCCTAGTCTAAGTTGGGCTAGATAAGGAGATGAAAACCTATTTTCTGAGACATGACATCCATTTATAATTAGCAAACAAGCAATCAGACGAATTTTGGAAAAAAATTTAATTCCAAGGGTGGGAATCTGACCCTAGGAAGATCAGCACAGGCAAAAGAGGGAGTAAATGCACTGAAGTGCATTGCCTCTAACCGGAGGGTGCATTGTAGCACACTGTCTCTAAGGCTAGCCTGCACTGATTCCTGTGAGGCCACTCAAGAGTCATCTAACCTCAAATTTTGACCAAAATTCATTGCAAAAGGCTAAATTACAACAAGTAAAGTATATCAAGGTGTCTAAGGAGGTGGATTAGCTACTAGGAAAGATGATTCACTCCCAGTGGAGTCACCAATTTGTTTTGGGAAGTTTTAGTGTCTATGGATAAACGCTTAAACCCCTAGACTAGTAGCTAAGTCTAGAACAACAGTGCAAAGCATTCTCTACTTTTTCTATGACCAATAGATTAAATAAGAGGTAAAGAAGCCTACTTGAAGCTTTCGTTTACTCCTTAACTCCCTTGACCAATTCTGTCACTACTTTCCGTACTTAATCCACTTGAAGAGTACCTACACATAGAGAGAAGACAAAAACCAATCAAAGCATATGATAATGATCTATTTATTAAACATAGCATGGAATCAAGTACATAGTACACATATGAAAGCATCAATGAATAACACAAGCATATGGAAAAAGCTTTGAACACTTTATTAGTAAAAGGAAGAGTTACAACCCAATTTGCTTGATTCAGCATCACTCCACCAGTTCAATCCCATCCTCTCCTCATAATAAGCAAGACATTTTGACATCATTACCATACTTGAAATCAACTCAAGTCTCATACTAACAACATCTCCCTATAATTCAATGATTTCCAACCCCTGATCACTTAGATGAGTGGTCTTTTTATAGGTGAATGAAGGAATTTATGCCATAAATGGTGACAATGAATGCCCTCCCAAACTTAGGATTTAGTTCCGTGGAGGAAGGGATAAAGGGATTGATGTTCCTTAACTCCCTACCTCATCCAAATTCAAGCCCAAAGGAGTAGATAAACTTGGGAAACTTCTAGATGCATCCAATGGATAAGAATATTCCCATACCCCAATGCAATTTCGCTCAAATTTGCCCAGCGCAGGCCAAAGAGGGCTCAAGTGCGCTGCATGGCACCCTAGCAGTGTACTGGACTGCACTGTAACACACCCTAATGAAGGCCCACTTGCATTGATCTTCTCAGAGGTAGTTTTTGGATGATTTTAGTCATGGAATTTCTTAGGAAGCTAGGCATTCTGATGGTTGACTTATTTAGGGCATGTAACAACTGAGTTAGGGTTTGATGGGCCCTAATAGTACTGATCTGTAAGTCAGGGTTGATGTGCCCAAATGGATCTGTAACAGCCCTACAAACCGAAAATAGATTGACATCCCTCAAAGACTACAGATCACTCAGGACCCTACCAACCACCGCACGTGATCAATCCTTGAGCTGAAACTTGTTTTCACTAGGTTTACTCCCCGACTGCACTCTTTTCACACTGTGCGCTAGGTTATGAGGCTCCAACTACACCCATACGCCTGTTTGCATGCGGTTATGACCTAAAATTCCTTGTCCCGTACATGCAAATGCGATATCTATGCCATTTTTTTAGGCTAGCCTCCATACTACTACCTAGAGCTACCTATAACTTTCCAGAATTATGACAATGATGATAACAATGTTAAATATTCATAACTTGAGCAAGAGATTGAACAAGACATGCCTAATTTAAGATACACATTCCATCAAACATATGAAAAACATATAAGCTACAAGTCATGAATGCATATATGATTGTAAACTTTTGAACTTCATCTGAGAATCAACAAGAAGTCTCCATGTCCTCTTAAGTTAGCTACAACAATACTTTTTAGTTCATGCAATAATCAACCATCCAATAACTTATCAAATCATGGACAAGATCCATAACTAGAGCGCATAATAGAACCATGCATATAACTAGCATATATCCAAAATAAGAACCATGAAAAATCAGTCCTAAGATCACCATAATAACTAGTACAAGTTCTCATAGATCACAATAAGAAAATAGCTCATATTAACATATGTAAATTCCATCCAAGTCAGGGACTTCCATTTACCACCCGATCATATATTGGGTTGAACCAAATCTATCTTTCAACCAATCACCCCCGCACCATATTCCAAGCATGAATGTGGGGTCATATGGGTTAAACCAAAATAAAACTAACCAGGGATTCCAGAGGCCAGCCCACCTCAACCCTCAACCATAGTGATCTCACCTATATGGTCCAAAAAAATCACTAACATTAACCATATTAATATCTACCCAAGATTTCTAGGGCTCCAGGGATTCCATCTCAACCCACAGCCTCCATGGATCCAAGTTGTTACAGGGCTCCAGAGAAATACCATCTCAACCCACAACCTATAGGAATCGAAGTTCTTCCAGGGCTCCAAAGATCCTATCCCAACCCATAGCCATAAGGAACCTGCGAACCAATTATAAAACCAAATAGGGAACCCACTATACCATGGCCATCCAGGAAATGGTAAGGCGAGGCTGAAACCACTATCAATCCATGAAAATATTCATGCCAATGAAAACACATAACTAAGGAATCACATGCATATACCATGCATCCAAAAACCAACAAGGATATCACACATTAAACTTGCTACCTGCAAAGTATTCCTGTAGATGTTGATCCAACTATCTCCTTGTGCTCCCTTGCTTTCATTTTCTTGCTATCCTCAAATCCAAGTGAATGCTAGAATGCTCCAAGGCTTCTCTAAGTGTGCAAGAGTGTATGAGAGAATTAACATGAGCTCAACTTAAAACTGTCAAAAGCTAGCAATTAATTCTATGATGCCTTTTTTATCATCGATGTCTCTTTTTTCGCCATTCTCCTTGTAATTTCCCTTGCATGCAACTTGTGCCTCTTCACCTTTCTTTTCTCATATTTTCCTTTATTTTCATATTAAATTCCAATTACTACCTCTTTGCCTTTGCTATTTCCTTTTCCAATTTCCATAGCCATTATTAAACCAAAGTGATGCCCACTATAATGATTTCCCACCATTCAACTTGGAATACATATCCCATGACCTTGGCCTTATTTATTTACATGGACAATCAACCAAGGGATGTTACACACATCTTTAGTAATCCTAGGAAAGAGGGACTTGCTAAACCCCTCATGTAACAAATCATCATAAAACTTAGTTCGGAATAGGCTTCATCTCCTTCTCCACTCATTTATATGATCAAAAATGTGGGTGGAGGTATCTATATGGAAGTTATTAAGTATGTCAATTTAGTTTCACACCTAGTAGGAAGTTGGTAATGGTTAACAAAGGCCTAAGCTAAAGACATAAAATCATCCTAAGAAAAAAATTCTAGATTAATGTACCATTTGGTGGCACCACTCGTAAGAGTCCACTGGAGAAGACGCAGCCTAATGCTATCATCCATAAAAGAGTTGGAAAAGCACCATAAGTAGTAAGTGGTAATGTGAGTTGTAGGGTCTTCACTAGGTTTAGGATCAAACATGGGTATATTAGCCAACAGTTTAGTTGGGATTGGGGGTGATGCAAGATTGTGTTTGATGGTGTTGTTAATTAACTTTGAGAGATTAGGTATCACAATGGTTACCAAAGAATGGTGAGTTGAACTACACCTTTCGGGTTATGTTACCCCTGTGAACCAGATGGAGGAGGTGATCTGCCCATAGAAGGGGTTTTGGTAGTGGTTTGAGTTGATGAAGTGGGTTGACTAAAGGGGATAACTCCAACACCCATATATACATCATGAGGGTTAGTTTCCATAGAGGGAATTCCCATAGGAACAAAAGGATTCTCAAACGGTTGTTGACCTCAAGGACCAAAGGGAGTGCCAAGAGGAGATGCTCCTAAAACAAAATTAGGTTTACCAAAAGTGTTAGTACCCTAGGGATTGAATTTAGTGTTAGGGATAATGCCACCAACCCCTTCGACATTCCAAGGAAATGACATGGTCCCTTGGAAAGTAGATCCCCCTATTTATTGACTACTCCAAGAAGAGGTGAACCCATAGGAAACATAAGTCCCCCCAACAGTGCTAGGGAACGACATGGAATGAATATGACGATTCCAACCAAATAGATATCCAACCTTGGGTATGAAAAAAATTCCTATAGATATACTAGGACCAATAGTGGGACCTGTTAGCGCTTGGAATTCACCTAGGCTGAGATAGACAAACTCTCAAGGCTACATCAAACCATTTCACCTCGTAGCTAGCCCTACGAGGTATGAGAAGGCTCTCTCGGGTCAGATTCGGTAGATCTTTCAATATGATGAGCTGACCCAATTAG
>APFE031121457.1:172109-185555 GCA_000404065.3 Pinus taeda
CACAGGCCCAACCTAGAAAATTGCCAAGTTGTAGCTAGAAACTAGGGTTTGTGGAAAAATGAGGAATTTGGCGGATCTAAGTGTTGGGAAGTGTATGATATGGTACTTTAAGGATAGGGGAAGGTGTATGAACATAAGGAAACAAGTTTTGCCATTGATTTGACCATCCAAGAGAAATTGGCTTCAAAACCCTAGGAGAGGGAAATGAACTTGCCAAGGCACAACTGAAGCACGAACAAGATGTAACATGACTCATTAGACACTGACATGATAATGAAAACCCTATGAATGATGATAGACTCAGCTAAATGATGACATGGACTGACATTTGGGCAACTTTGAAAAGAGTGAGAGAAAACCCTAGACCTAATGCCTAGTGACCAAATTTTGCTTGAAAACTCTTTGAAATGACAAAATTTGACCTTGACACTTCCAAATCACTTTGTAAGTGCACATTTGATCACTGGAGGAAGGCTGGAAAGACTGACACTAACAGGACCCATAGATGCAAATGTGAATTTGGTGTTCAAACCTCCAACCTATGATGTGGGTATGCTACTCATAGTTGAACTAGAGCCCCTTCCAAAGACAAAAGGAGGGGGGATGGTTGATGATGTGGAGGAATCCATAGTGTATGTAATAAATAAAGGGAAAAATGATGCCAATATATTCTTCCAAAAAGGAAAGTCAGTCTCAATGGACATAATGTGGACATGACTCGTGGTCATATGGGAAGGTACAAAAGCAATCTCAGGGAGACCATTAGTCGTAATAGGTGTGGACATAGTAGTTTCTTCCAGGGAAGTGATACTAACCACAATGGACTCTAGGAAATGACTATGAAATATTCAAATAAGTCTACACCCCCACCTGAGGAGGTGGGTGATGATGTATGAGTGACAGGGGAATGCAGATGAGGTGGAAGAGTCTAGTTAAACACTCAATGAAATAGAGGTACATCACCTTAAGTATCACCCAAAATGACCCCTGAAATAGGTGTGTCTATGGTGGTGGAAGGGTTAAGTATATGTTTATGGGAAAGTAGACCCTCCTCATGGGTTGAAAGGCCCTCAAGGCAATGAGAAAAATGAATTTAAACTCCATAATGGTGGTAGCGAAGGATGTATACAAAAGTGTCAAATAAATATCCTAAGGAAACTAGACTCAAGTGAATAGAACACATCTATAAAATCTAAGGAGAAAGAACACAAGGCAAGATATCAAAGGGATCTTCCTTCAACTGGAGCTTAGTTAATCAATGTCTAAGTTAGTTGTGAACATATGGTTAGGACAATTACCATGGAATTCTTCTTAACATCTCAATTCCTAGTGCAAGTACCCTTAATTATGTGTGGGCATCGTCCAGGGGATTTGAGTGAGTACTAACCATTTTCCACCATGTGTAAAACAACTATGTCCCTCCTTCTGTCACTTGTGTAGGGTCCCTAAGATTATGGCCACTATGGTTACCATGTGTAGCCACCCAACCTAGGGTAACAATCATCAATCAGATCTACACACAAAGGAATGATATCAATCTTGAAGCCACCCTAAGGAGATCCCTTGAGTACATGTAAACCATGCCACCAAGACCAAGAGAAGTAGGGTAGATCACTCCACTAGCCCAAAGGTGACCTCATGATTGACCCTTGTGTTAGAAGGGCTTCCTAGGCAACATGTAATGACAATTAGATTTCCTCTCCCTAGTTCAAATTATATTTCTTTTTTTTGTAGCCTTGGACAGTTTACCTCACCAACCTATTATGAGGCCCCAAAAACTAAACTATTGTTGGTGTGCTACCAAAGAAAATAAAACTAGTCAAATCGATTTTATTAATCATTTTAATTATAACGTTTTTTATTTAAAATAAACGATAAATGGCTTGCAACATTGACGATGTTATGACATGTGTTCAAAGAAAGTTGTGTAGAAATGCTTATGCAATATTTTATTTTGATGAAACCTATTTATCAGAAGGTTATATCTTTTCAGATGCAAGTTTGAATACAATCATTATAACCCTCTCATTTATCACTTTGACATATAACATAGATCATAATCAAAATGAAAGTAAACAACAAAAAGAAACCAAAGGAAACACAAAGAAAAAAAACGCAAAACCAAAACCTTAATAATAAGAAAGCACACATTCAAAGGAAGTATTCAATGATTAAATTACACTTACATGAAGACATAAAGGTGAAGGATTATAGGACAATGGCGCTAGAGAGGTATCTAACCTCTAATGTCTCTGCTGCGAATCAAACCCAAGAGGATTCAAAACCATAACAAGGAAGACAAATCCACCTATTTGAGGTAGATATGAGAGTTTTCAATAGAAAATAAGGAACAATAATATATATCCGAAGAGAAACAACAACTAGGCACAAATGCAAGCAATAAAATTGGATAAATTTTGGGAGAAACCCTGTCGAAAACCCCGCTTGTAGGCTTCAACCCTTTGTCAAAAAATAAACATAGAACTAAAAGGGCCAACAATGCTTTATCATGGAGAAAAACATAACATTATTAGGAAGAACAATGCTTTGTTAGGTCTACAAAGGAGAAATGAAAGGGTTTAGCACAGATATGAAGATTTTAGGCATGAGGGATTTAGAGATAGGTTTTCCTTTAACTCTTAATCACTATACAAACTTGAGAAAAGTAAACAAAAGTTGCTAAACAATTGAATAAGTACTGCGAAAGAGGACCCACTGAGATCTCCCCAATGGAGTCACCAATTCTGTTTACGAATATTTTTCCTAAGTGATAGGGTACTTTGCACCCCACAAACCTACCTAGGGATTGACACTGATAGTAGTGTTCACAACCTATCTATCCCACTCTCATGCATATGCAAGGAAAGAAAACATCAAGAATGAATGATATGGTACGCCTTTTATTAAGAGGTGGATGTTTGAAGCAACCAATTGGAGAAGTCTTTAGAGATCTTCGCTTTTGGTTTCCTTGTGTTAAATACTTGCACATAGAAACCAATATACCATATCCATATTCATGTATCACTCGTTAGAATTACCATGAAACCAAAATGAAATACATGAACATTAAAAAATATAAAGACTTTGATTTGGTGGGGGGAAGAACCGATTACTTATAGTATACCATCATGTACATTCTTTGCTCCTCCACAATCTTATTCTGTGTTCTCCCTTTCACACACAATTCGCTATCAAGGAGAAAAATGCATGTGGCTTATCCACAACTTATCACAAGGAATCCCACAAGTCCATATTTCAACAACACTTCGTTACATTAAACTTCGCGTCTCTTTTTCCATGGATAGAATTTCTTTTATAGTTAGCTTGGAGGAGTGATGACATTGAACCTAGATACTTTGTTGACCATTTTTATATATATTCCTTTCATCCTTATCCTCATAAAGTGATCAAATTTGACCTTCTTTTCACTTATTAATTCACATTGTTGCTTCGGTTCCCTTTTGTAGTGTAATTGGAGGACTATTGAGCCTTTCAATTCACCTTGTCAAGGCATTTGGAGCATTGTTATGCCTAACAACTCTATTAACTAGTGTTGGAGAGTGTTGCTTTAGGTACAAAACATGGCTTTTCTTGAAGCTTCCATAGACATCTCTACATCTCAATTTCTACATCTCAACTTGTGAACCCAAGGTGGTGACAATTTGAGCTATAACAGAGGTTGCATCCATAGATCATCTCATAACACCCCTCCTCCCCCCCCCCCCCCCAATTTTTAATACCATTATTCCATCATTGGTGGTTTCTATAGTTAGCTCTCATGTAGTCCCCCAATCATTAACCCATGATGGCAGTTTAGTAGATGCAACAGTAGATCTTACCTCTAAGAAGGTTGTGTAGTCGACTGCTGCACCTGCTAGTGAATCTCCATGATTCAGTGAGAGATTCACAATGAGATCACTCATTGAATATTCTACACATTTTTTGTTTAAATTCTATGTTATGGTTATTGGAAATCTTGTAGGGTCGTACAGTAAATAGGTTTGAGATGTGGAGGGGGACAACACCCTTGCGACTAATTATATCATCTTTGGTGAGTTTTATGGGCTTGAATTATAAAGTATTAGTTTGTAAGTATGTAATTTATTGTGGAAAGAAATATAATGAGAATGTTTTTTCTTTGTGTAGTCCCAAAAGAGATGAAGCATGCCTCAAAATAAAAAGAGTTGAGCTGCTTCTTCTAATAAGAGGAGAAATATTGTCTTTTGGGGTGAAAATGATCGTAGTGGGGGTGGAAGTGGTCAATGCATAACCAATGAGACCCATTTTGTACGACATCATATTCCATATAATCATGTTTGGAATGAGAATTCATTTGTGTATTAGAATAATTTTCTATATAAGTCACCATATGCCATGCTTCCATGTTTAGGCATGAGAGGTCATTTTGTATATTGAGCACGCTGTGAAAATCAATAAAATATATTTATTTGAGCCAATTTTGGTGTGTGTGTATTCCATGGTACATGCTCTATGAATTGAACTATTTGTTTATTTGATGTTGAAGTGAAATATTTCTAGGTTTAATTTGCATCTATGTGGTGATGATGCAATATCATCTATGGTGAAGTGAGGACTCTAACATGTCGTATTGTTGAAAGTGTATGGGTTTGGTTTTTAAATATATTTCAGTTAGGCTTATTTCTGAAGATACATGTAGTTTATGATCCCAAACAAAATGCAACAAGCTTTATCCCTTAGGGCACACTTCTCTAGGCGTATATCAAATCTGAAAACCACTTTATTACAATAATTATTATAATATAAATATGTTTTTTATCTTCAAGTTCTATCTTAAATCACTTAATAATTTTGACCCTACAACATATAAAATCAACATGAATAAAAAATCTTAGAAATTACTTAATCATTAAGATAAATCAAGAAAAAAAACCAAATTTGCAATCCCACAAATTTGGATAGAAAGATACTTTATACATATATAAGAGAAATGAAGTACATGTAAACACATTATCAAAAAAATTGTACAATATCTATCTCTCTAAACTCTATCAAGGTAAAATCATGAAAACACTAGCCACCATCAAATATCCACAATAAGCTACAATAAACACCAATAATTCCTTCCTTAGATTCAACGAGATTTTATCACATATTCTCTTCACACTAGCATTGTTTTTTTCCTTAGGGTTTACAAGCCCTATCAATGTTGCATCACACAAGTGCATGGAAACACAACTCTAGTCCTAGTCTCCATATATGCTTGTCCATCCTATGGTTTGTGTACTAAAATACTTGGCCTTCAAATCTTACATCAACATAAATAACACCACCTCCATGGAACATCACGGAAGATATAATAACTAGCTTCTCTTCTAATAAAGGTGTTAGACCATGCTCAAGAGTCATTAATTGCATCTCACCATGATATTTACCTAGCCTCACATACCATAAGAACATGGTTTTAAAATTGACCAAGGTGTTAGCTCCATTATCCATGTCTTCTACTATGTTAGAAAATATCATAGCACAACAAGGTCCGTCACAGTCATCATCATAAATCACACCAACTCTAGGTTCTTCTCTACTACATGCATAACATAAACCCTAACATCACATGAGAAAACCTAAAATTCACACAAAAGAAATATCTCCATGAAAAATACAAGACATCTCACCCCCATTTTCTTATTCTAGGGCCTTCTTATGCACCCTAATGTCATACTACTAGGGTTTACTCATGAGCCTACTATATTTCTCCCTAGAAGCCTTCTCCAAGACAATACAATGAATAGAGTACATTGATGACAAAATATACAACAAATCTATCCTCCCTTATATATACAATAGGTGAGGGAGGTTAACATAATAAGGTCATAATTCCATACAAGTGAATCAGCCTCCAAGCATGATCCTCTAAGATAGAGCACCCTCTAACAAGTTAGTCCAAAGCTTATTCTTTCATGGTTTACTATCCAAGTGTCCCCATGCAAGATGATTCTCCTCTAACTATGTGCCACGTATCCCGAATGTTATTTTTATTTCATTAATATATTTAGAACCACACTTGAGCACATTAAGAAGCCCCCTATTATATTGGGAAACTAGATTATTTTACTAGATGCTTATCATTTCACATTGCATTTCCATTCATTTCATAAACATATATTGTCATGTAGTACCTATATTTTTCAATAGTTACCCAAATACATGTAAGGCAAATCCTTGGGGTGAAATATGCCAGGAGTGTTACATGTGTCATCCCTTCCCTCTAATAATGGACTCCTTATTATTATTTATAAAATATGATCATTAATGTACCACAATAAATAACTTAATAAGAAATTACAAAAAATTACACCATTTTATGCATTCGAAAGAAGGATATTGTTGTTGTTATATTATGTGTGTAATAGATTTCCCACTTTTTCCCAGTGATATCTATACCATATAAGATTTGCACTTGGGTACTCACATATGCCTACACATGCATGGTGTCTTCTACAATCCACCCCTATCTCATATTCATACATGACCAATCTAATGATGATACCAATGGCTCAACTACTATTGTAATGTCATGGAACATCTCCCTTGAGCCTCTTTCACCTTAACCTAGATGTGGGACATAACTCGGATGTCTAGTACTTAGGTGGGTTCCTTAGGCAGCCTCTCTCGTTTTTCTCTGTTCCTTGGACCCTTTTATTCATAGGTATAAAATTCAAACTGAGAAACACAAAATATTTTCTTAAGCTTTAAAAATAGTGTTTGGCCAAGCAACATGCAAGCACAATACACATGATCACTTGAGAGAGTGTTTTTCAAAATCCACTCCTTGGTGCAAAATTTTCATTTCCCTTTACTGAACAAAACCCTAGCTCAAGGTATCCTGAATAAATCATTTTTTGGCATATGAAATCCTAGGAGGGTGGTGCCTTAGATGTAACCCAATGCCAAAGGTCCAAAGGAATTGACTGTTTGGAAATATGAGTCCTAAATTGTATTTTATGGCCAGCTACGTCTCACTTGCTCAAGCCATTTAAGGACATATTGTAAATTTTTTGTGGACATAAAAAAATAAGTTATTGAAGCTTTGGAAAGTGTGTTTAGACAAGGTCCATGTGAGCACACTACTCATGATCACTTGAGCAAGTGCTTTAAAAAATCCACCCCCTTATGCAAAATTTGCATCGACCTCTACTAAAAAAACCCTAGCTTCCAATACTTCAATAAATCAATTTTTGGCTTATAGAATCCTATGAGGGGGGGTTCCACTAGTTGTAACCCAATGTCAAGAGTCCAACAAAATTGATGTTTTACCCATCCAAGTCTCAATTTATATTTTATGATGAGTTTCATCTCACTTGCTTGAGTCATTCAAGGACATATTGCAATTTTTTTCGTTGGTATAAAAACCAAAATGAGCAGAAAAAATGAGTTCTCTAGGCTTGGAATTTTTTTTTGGCAATGGCACATGTGATAACACTCCCCATGATCACTAAATAAAGAATTTTGAAAAATCCAACCCGTTGTGCAAAACTTACATTGATAATTATTTATCAAAATCCTAGCTCTAAATATCCTCAAATAAATCAATTTTTAACCTATGGAGTCCTAGGAGAGGTTGTCCTTAGCTAGAACCTAGTGCTAGGATTCCAATGGAACCAATGGTTTTCCCATCTGATTCATAATTTGAATTTTATGGTGAGATGCAACTCACTTCGAAGAGCCATTTTGGGACATATTGTGAATTTTGTGTAAGGGTGCAAAAACCCAACCAAGTAGTAGAAATAAGGTTCATAAAATGAAGCATTTGTGTTTGGCCAAGGCCCATGTGAGCATGCTACCCATGATTTCTCGAGTCAAAATTTTGAAAAATCCAAGCCCTTATGCAAATTTTGAATTGATCTTCACTAAACAAAACCATAGCTCTGAAGATCCTCAAATAAATCAATTTTTGACCTATGGAGTCCGAGGAAGGGGGTGTCTATACTGTAACCCCATGTTAGGAGTCCAACAAAATCAAGGTTTTCCTATTCGAGTCCTAGTTTGAATTTTATGGAGAATTGCAACTTTCTTCCAAGAGCCATTTAGGGACATATTATAAATTTTGTCTAAGGGTATAAAAAATAAACCCAATAGTACAAACAATTTCATAAGCTCCAAAATTTTTGTTGGCCAAGGCCCATCTAAGCACACCACCCATGATCAATCAATCTAGTTTTGGGGATCAAAGTTAAAATAAGTGTGGGGATTTTGCATAAAGGTGGAAAACTCATTATGAAATTTGAAAACCCAGTTTTGTGCAATTTTAAAACCCTAGTTTTATGGAATTTGAAAACCTTAGTCTTGTGGAATTTGAAGACCCTAGTAATGTTGAATGTGGAAAATCCAACAAAATGAATTCAAATTTGAGTGCAAATTAGAAAATGTAAGTAGACACACCATATTGACCTTGCATTGCAAGTTGGCAATGTTTGTCGATGTATATTGAAGTGGAATTTGAAAACCCTATAATGTGGAATTTGATGGAATGGGATTATTGTTTATAACATTGCGAGTAATTTATACTCAACACAACATAAGAGACACCCATAAGTGACATAATTAAGTTATGCCTCATAAGCAATGTACATATGTGATACTCTTCAAAGTGACACAAATAGTGAACATGCCACTAAGATACCTACCATAAGTGACATAGTTAAGCATCAATGCATTGAAGCAATGTAGATAAAGCATGATACACCATATTAGGTGTCACATATAAGTGATGTACCTTAACTAACAAGACATAAGTGATGAACTTAATCAATGAACGATGAACATCAATACATATCCATTAATGCACATAAGTGATGCTTCATAAGTGACACATAATTAATGTGTATATATGCAACTATATCAAACTAAATAGATAAAGAAACAAACCAACCTGGGACCTGTGGGTTATCGGCCCACCACGCTTCCATTAAGACTCTAGCACACATTAAGGGTCATTAGATGACCCTTACATCTATCTGATACTAGTCTTAATGGTATCAGAGACAAGTTGGTTTGTTTCTCTATTTGTTTAGTTTGATATAGTTGCATCTTCTGTTGTTGTAGCAGACCAGTGTCATGCCCCGGGAATCACTGAGTTTTAGGTCGCTGCTAGAAGAGCATAGACCATTTTTTGTAGGTGGAAGGCAATGCATTTAGGTGTACAACAAAATTGATTCAAATTTATCAGGAATAAACCAGGTAGAGATTGAAGCACCAACTCGTCTTCTTACAAACAAGCTTCGACTTCTGCTTCTACTATTTCTATTTCTGAAACTGACCCAGACCCAAACAGGAAAATCTCGCCAATTTTCCCTGCTCAAGTATATAACATGCCCTTTTATAAATATTTTGCCTCTTCTCAGATTCAGTTTCATTCTGTTGACGTAAGCTTTACATCTCAAGATAAACCCACCAAAATCCCCTTTCTTGAAAAATCACAGATCGACTCAGAAAAATCCCAAGGTTTAAAGTATTTCCATCTGGGCGTAATCCGTTTTGGCATGAACACTCTCGTTCAACCATCCATGAATATCAATAGCCTTTCTGTTGTGATAGATACTCGACATAACCAATTAGTCGATGCCATAATAGGAGGCTTTTCTAGCCCTCTGCATGACGACATTTCCTTTGGTACTGTCTATCCCAAGTATTATGTGTCATTAGATGACACTTACATCTACAACCTTCTGCAAGCTTATATTCATCCCCAAGGTTTTGACATGAAACGCCTATCTAAAATAATTCAGCTCAAAAACTTGATTGTTGTTCGCTTTGACAATGACAGCATGCCTCCACTACAACCCCATATCTGAATTACTTTGCAACTTATAAGTGAGGTGGAATATGGTTCTAGTAAATCTACAAATCCTATTACATTTGAATGGACTAGAATCCAATATCCTGAACTTTGGGAAGCTAACTAGAACATTACCACCAATTAGCCTTACTGAAAGACAACCAGAATATTGCCAAAGCACGCCCAATTTCATTTAATGTTGCTACCTAATCCTTTCAGTTACCAACCCAAGTTCAAACAACCTTTCGAGAGAAGGTTGCAAAGGTGGTCCAAAACCATCCTGCAAGCTCTTCAAAAAAGCTTAATACAGAACACCAAGGTTAGCACCAGTAGTGTCCAACCTGCAATCAGCTGATACAAAATCTTAGTACTGCTACTAAGCCAGAAAGACCTCACATTCTCATGCTCACTCGACTACCTCGAGAAGAAACAACTAAGACTATCAAAGTTAGCATGGGAGAAGAATCCTACACTCCAGGAAGGAACCTGCCTTATATATCTTTCCAACAGTTTAATGATGATGGTCAAAAGAAAAGGGAATTCATCCCTTATGCCATAGTACCAGCAACCACTGCATCTGGTACTAACACTGCACAACTTAACTATGCAAATCTACAGCTTGACCTCGAGTCAAAAAACATTGATGATTTTCAGAGTGACGTCCTTAAGGTTAAGAAAGTAGTCTTTGAAGAAAAGGAATTGTGCAAGAAGATTCTAGAAAGATTAGAATTGCTAGATCACAAGATAGTTGACATATTAGTCCTTATAGCAACCAATACAAAGCTAGACCAAAGGCTAGCAGCTATATCTCAGGTTTTGTCCATAACTACCCCAATCATCAAGAAGTTAGGATTTAAGGTTCACATCCATGACTATTCTATTTCTGACAAACCATCAAAGTTGGCTATGTTTACAGATAATCCCAAGAACAAGCTTATGCACACTTTCAGCTTTAGCATAGCTAGTCATAAGCTACCTACGTGGAATTTTAGGATTCAAATACTCGAAGAAGAAGAGATCAAGGTAGTTACTTCGGTCACAACATCCTTCTTGCAACAAATGCAAGAAAAGTGTCTTGCCCTTTCAAAGGGCCAAATAAATCAGTTCCTTGTTTATGTAAAGCGAGAACTAGGTATCCCTTTGCCAATTACCCAAGATGGCGAAATATCTCATCCCATATCAGTAACAATGACTAGAGTTTCAGCTATGAGTGTGGCCATCCAATCTATGTCGCAAGAACCCATGTTTTTTCCAAATTTCCAGCCTAAGATCGAAATGGAGAATGCAATGAGTTGCCTCAATAGCTAGGAAATGAAAAAACAGATTGATGATCCTACCCTTTCTCTCCGTAGCATTGCACAACTCATTATCAATGGACTTGGTGGCTTAGCACATACATGGTGGAATTACGCATCCACAGAAGCCCAAGAAGCCATCCTTGGCCATAATGATCATGTTGTTCAGTTGCTCATTGCTCTACGTGCACAGTTTTTCAGCCTTAAAAATGATGAAGATCCAGACAATTGCAGTGAATTGTTTATGTCTAACCAGTTAGGAAATCTTGGTCTTATGGAAGATTATTTTTGCCAAATGTAGGATTGCCTCATCCGAACCAATTCCTATGCCAATAAAACATACCTTAGGAGGTATATCTAGAGTATCCCTGGTGTTCTTCCCACCGCTATCAACAAATATTTTAAAGACAAACATCTTTCTCTGTCAGGTATGACCTTAGTAATGGTCCATGGCCACATCAAGAAAGTCATTGAAGAACATTGTTTAGCTAAACGTGTTATGATTGACTTCAAGGAGTAAAACAAGATCTTTTCAAATAAGATTTTCACAACAGTTGGCCAGATGCCCAACTAGGGTGAGGGACCCTTCAATTGCGACCCCAAATTCTCTTGTAAATCCAAATATCCGCACAAGAAGAATTGGTCCTCAGATATTAAGTTTTAGCCATAAGCTTACAACAAGCCATATTAGCCTAGAAAGAAGCCTTTCCAGAAAAAATGACCATTCCTTCGATATCGAAAGATTTTGACTAAATTAGTCTGATGTTTTATTTGCAATAACGAAGGTCATTAGGCAAACGAATGTCCACAAAAAGCATGGAAGCCAAAGCTAGCAGCTCTATTCACAGATACCTTAGAACCTAATATATCAGATTTTGTTCTAATATGATTATGACGAAGACCCTACTGGAGAAATTTATTATCCAGAAGATGAATCCAAGGTAGAAGAAGAATATGGAAACCATGTTCCTGATTTCCATGGAAGTTTTGACGAAGAAGATAGTTTGCAGTCCTACTGCTTTTGTATGTTTTCTATGCCTATCAAGCAACTTGCAGACTTAAGGAAAAATCTCAAGCAAACACCACCATGGCAGATAAATCTACACATGAACATTCATGATGAGATCAAAATAATCGAGGCCGCCATGACCACTTTAAACCATCTAGAACTTCAGTCATCCAACCAGATGATGACCAAACAAAAGGATAAGGAGATAACCTATTTTATTCCCTCTTACTGGCATCCAACTGAGCTATATGTTGACCATCCAACCAAGCATCCAGAGTGAAAACTTGTCAAGCGTGCGTCCTACACATGCATGCGCATGTAGATCCACGACAAGAAAGCAAAGATCAGATCCCTTGCTGCAGAAATCCAGGTGCTCAAACCACAACTGCACCAAATCGAGAAAGAAGTTGTTGAATCCTCTGATGATGATTTTGACCATCTAGCAACTAAGGCTCTAGACAGTCTGAAACAATCTTCCCCTGTCTCGCCTGCACAACAATATGCCTAACGACATGATTCTCCTTATTTTTTTGCACTTTATCCAGGTAAGTCTCTCTCTCTTTCCAGTCAACCTAAATTGTATATTCCTTTTACCTTTTGTCCCCCTGATTGTAAACCATATTCCTTAGATTGTTTACTTAATTCAGGTTCTCAGCTTAATTTAGCTCGCCATCTTTCTATTTCCCCTTTCTACTGGGAGAAATCAATGGAGGGCGGTGCCAACATTAATAGTTCAATGTTTTCTCTCCCACATCAAGTAATTGATTTCCTCGTGTCCATCCAAGACCATCCAGTTCAATGTACATTCCTCGAACTTGATGACATCTCAACAAACATTATTTTAGGTTCTGAATTCTTTACTTGTTGGTCTCCCATTTCTAATTAATGCCACCAACCCATATTTTCCATGACAATTTCTGCTAAGTCTCTATAGATTCCTCTAAAAAATTCTTGTACATTCTCTGTCCCTCACAAGACAAAACTAGAATAGACAAAGCCTGTAGAAGTTCAAAAAAAAAAAAAAAAAAAAAAAAAAAAAAAAGCCTTTTCTTTCGCCACAACTCATCATCCAGATTATTTGAAAGAAATTTCTGAAAAGATCATCCAACAATGTACTTCGGATATCCCTAATGCTTTCTGGGCACGAGAAAAACTATGTGATTGATCTACATATGCAGATGATATACAGATCAAACCACAATGTTAGCGCTTGAAATTTCACCTCAGGCTGAGAAAGGTAAACCTCAAGGCTACATCAAACCATTTAGCCTCGTAGCTAGCCCTACGGGGCAGGAGAAGGCTCTCTCCGGTCTATCTCGTAA
>APFE031121462.1:0-10005 GCA_000404065.3 Pinus taeda
TGAGTTATCATTTGGCACTTTTATACGGTGATAACTATTTGTTTATGTTTAGTGTATGAATAGCTCATTTATGCGATAAGTTTTCACAACTGTTTCGTCTAACTTCTTATACGAAGTAGTTCATCTTTATCGAATTCTTTTCTTATGATAGATGAATGATCTTTATTACCAGTTATTGTTTGAAATCTTTTTAGATGGTATAGAAGAAAGATCACACCTCGGGTTAGCATAAATTTTGATGTTTTTCTGTTTATTAAAATACAATAGCATAGTATTAGATTAGAATTAGGATAGAAGTATTCCATTTAGAACAAAAATACCCATATTTCTCACACACACACACACTGAATTGGGAAAATGGTCCCATATCCCTAGTCGGACCCGCTATACCAAATGGATAAGGAGCTGCCAACCAAGGTCCGGACCGGGCGGGTATCCCCCTTGTTGTTGACCCGATTTTCGGGGCCCTCAACAGGTCCCCTAGAGTCAATTTTGACAGGGTCCCCTAAAGTCAATTTTGGGGTTAAAAGCCCAAGTTTTGGGGCATAGTGTCCAAGTTTTTGTATAAAAAGTATAAATTCTCCACATTTTGTGGTTGTGGAGCATGAAGATGTAAAGTTTCATAAAAGGTTTCCTCCCTTCATTTATGTAAGTCATGTCGGCTTCAGGAGATCTTCCCATGGTCCGCGGACCATGGGACTGTATAAAAAGGGAAGTCTTAGAAGAGTCTAAGTTGAGATTAGTTTTTGATACTTGATGTTGATGTAATGGGTTAGTAAGAGCTAAAAGCGAAGAGTCTTAGCATAGGAAAGAAGCTCTGCAGCTGTGTGCGCAAAGGCTTAGGGTAGAAGTCTACAGCTGAGTGCACGGACTCCCTCAGCTATGTGCACATGATAGTTAGAGTATGTAAAGAAGATTTGAAGCATTATCAAAGAGGATTATTCTAGAATTACATGTGTTTGATCTATTTACTTCTATTATGTACTCATGCGATTATGTTATGAAAAATATTGGGTTTATGATTTAATGCTATATTGATGCGCGAATCTATATGTTTTACTTTGTTATATGAATGCAAGTAATAATATATGTTTATGCAGAGAACATCTTAATGCATGTTGAAGTTATCAGGTACTTAAGTTAATCTGGGTAAATATGGAAGTAATAGTAATTACAAAAGCACGTAAGTGGATAAATCACCTATTTAGGGTCCATGAAGGATGATTGTAGACCTTCGCGAAGGTCTAGAAGCTGGATAAGAGAAGTATATTGATAAGCCCTAAAAGGCTTATCGATCTACATGAAGATGTGTTTAGGGTATAAAATGACATCACTACATCTTTGGGTGCAGAAACTTGGTTCCTACATCCCCCCATACTGCTTCGGGTGAGAGTTCAATTCGCGCTCTGTGGATTGATGCTGAAAGGGCTAGTAGTGTAGGGATTTTCTTGGCTAATTAATGTTGAACCTGGGTTAGGGCCCACTAAGCCAATAACGGCTCCCCATTATTTTTCTGGGGTCATGTCGTCACACCGAGTTGGCTGGCGGGACCCCTTCTCCACAAACCAGGTATGTGCACACTTCTTGTGTGGTTTGACTTACATCATCCAGCCAAGCTTCCTCCCGGGGCTTGCAATTGTCTCCCTACTTTAACCTCTAGGGGTGAACTCATTTGGTTGACTCGATAGATATGTCAATACCTAACCAATAGCATAACAACAATGGTGCGGGCTCAACCACATACCCTCCTTACACCATCCTGCCTTGTGCTCCCTTCAACCTGCAATGTCATCCTCGTGGTCCAACTTGATTCCATCCTTAGCCTGCACACTCGCAATGTTCCGAGATGAAACTTTTGGGCCACATCAACCTTCCTCATTCAATCACATTAGTAGCAAGTCTAGCCATGCCAATATTAGGCCTCTACGAATGGGGTTTGGTCGGAAAATGGATGGGGTTGTTTGATCCTTTCTTATAATTTCATGGCTCGATCCCTCTATGTTGCAACAAGTTTTTCTCTCATTCTCTGTCATGGCTTGACTAAAGGATTTCAACCCTTCCTTATGTGATGTTTTAGATGGGGATCTTCGAAGTTTCCCCAAAAACAAGTTTCGCCTTTGCATAGTTTTCCTTAAGTCGGTTGCTTTGTTCAGGGCTCTGGTTTAGAGGTTTGGCATAGCTCCAGATCAACACTAGGGCTCCATGGAAATGTCAATGGTTCATTAAGGTGTTTTGTGGTGCTACCCAACTTGATCTGGGGTAATAGGTCCTTGGCTTGCTTACGTTCCTTGTGCTCAGACAGGGAATTTGAGGCATATAGGAACAGGTGCTCATACAATCCTTACCTGCCACGGGCTTGGCATGAACTCCTAAAAGGTTCCCACCTCACATATCACATGCTGATGGTGCCAGAATCCATGTCAAGCCTGCAAGCACCTCTATGGCGCTACATAGATACTTCAAGTGCCTAACTAGCAACACTAGGGTTCTAGTGGAAGATACCTAGGCACTATTGATACATGGATGAGAGGACATTTAGGTAAATTGTATGGGGTTCTAACGACCCTAAGGGAAACAAACCTTCAATGCTAATGCAATGCTTTTCTGTGTAACACAACAACTTGTAACTCAAGAAAGTAAGTTAATGTAAGTGAATGTGGAGCCTGCTAAGCATATGGTCCTCCATGTAATTGTTTCATATTAATAAAAAGGGCATCTGAGCCTACGATTCCCAAGTTTCATCCTAAATTCTCATGGCTTATTCTGTCACCTATAACATGGTTTGATTCTTATATATTATTTATTTAAGCATTTTTTCCCACGTAATTTAGCATTTCATGCATAACAAGTTCAACTTAGTGTTATAGCTTAGCCCTTATTATCATGTGGTTTATTACACAATTGTGCATAAGATATTATGTAACCGACACCAACAAGCTATTCACACAACATTTTATTTCCATCTCAAAAGCTCACACTTACTTATTTTTTTTATCAGTGTCATTCATTTCATAGTAATCACACACACAGATATATTTAGCATTTACATCATTTCCATATCCCCACAAAGGTGTAACCACATGTTCAAGCATTAACAACACAAATAAAGTCCCACAATTTAGACCTATTACAATCATAAAAGCATCATGATTCATCAACAGATAGACAAGCATAAGCAGACACTCAGCTTTGAATTTGTAGGGAAACTGAATCTAGGACAAGGACTCGCCACCAAAGCATAAACAACTGTAGCCACAATTACTTGTACTTGTCACCCTTGAGCCAGATTCTAGAGTCAGAGGGGGATGCTTGCTTAAGGGACTTGAACACCAATTTCCAATTGAAATATGGGCTCAAGAAGATCTCCTTCCTTAATCCCACCAACATATTTCCACTTCATTTGTCAACACATAGTACACCCATAGTGATTCACCTCCTCCTAGGGAGTCCAGAATCCACTCTAACTGTAATGTAGTGACCAAGGGTTTTCAATCAGATCTTCCTTTGATACTTCTTTAGGATGGCCTCTTCCAAAGATATCCAGGGCTCCAGATTTTGCTATCTCTACCCTTAACCTCCATGGGACTCGAGGACCAATCCCCTTCTCTTCACTCGGTTCTATTAGTCTATTTTTGAATTCTCGAATGGGTGTCCCCTCTCCTCTCTACTAGCATGCCTTTGAATTAATCATGTTGTTGTCTTTTTCCTTGTTTTACAAGGATTCCTCCTCCCTTGTGCTTGTTGCCTTGGCCTCTTTCTCAACTAACATTTATTGTTGTATCATTATTGCCTTGCAATTCACAATCCCCTTCATAAATATTTTTCCTCTTTTCTTGTTGTTTTTTCAAGCAACATGAGCCTGAGTACTTTCTCTTGCATCCCATTAATTTTAGAACCAGTCCCTTGAATTCATGCACCAACTAGCCTTTAATGGTTGTCCTGCAATTCAATTTTCTTTCTCTACATAAGAAACCACAACATCCCAAGAAAGAAAACCTCCTCTTCAACTCTGGAATCCATGTCCCTTTGACTCAGTCCCCTTTTGGATTTCACATTTTAGTAAAAATAATTACAATGTCTATGATGAGAGGACCATGGGTGGGGTTGTCACAGTTGAAAATAATTCCCACTGTGATGAAGAATTTATTAGGCTGAAAGGAGAAATATGCTAAATTATAATGATGTGAACATATTTATTACATCATGCCCATGTCAAGTTTAAGGAAATGGGAAAAATAAATGAGGCGGTATGGCTTGGTTCACATGCATGGAGAAAAGGTGGTTTGATGATTAATTGTGACATGGTGATATGTCATGAGGGACAAGTTGGTCTGTGGATTAAAGCAATATTGTTTAATGTGATATGTTATGTTTATATGTGTTTTGTTGTACATGTGCATGTGTTGTGCATGGGAATGGGGAAAAGTTCTATTATGTACGTTGTGTTGTACTATGTGTATAAGTGTGTGATGTGTAATGTGTTCATGTCAGGCAGGTATGGGACTGTTTGGATCTATGTGTTGTGTTTGTGTATTCAAGATAGGTAGGTATGTTTCTATCTAGGTCTATGTGTTATTTATGTGCAAAACTATTTAGATGTGTATGGGACTGTTTGGTGCCTTATAATCTGTAGTTCCACACATAAGAAGGTATGGGAGTACTTGGGCTTACAAAGGTGTGAAACATGCCTATATTCTTGTTGACAAAAGACTACCTAGTTGGTAGTGCCCATAATCACTGGATTGTGATTGGGCTTAAGTGCTCATCTTGAGGTTGATGAGTCACTTAGTAAATTTTAAGTCAAAGAGGAGATAAGACAAGGCACTGGACCAATCTAGTGTGTGTACGTGGTCAAAGTGAAGAGAAGGCACTAGGTGCTTACCTAGTTCACTACCGATTCAATGTATGTAAAGCAAGCAACAAAGAAGCAAACCAAGATAAGTATCAATATTTCATGACTTTGAGAATTTTTTTTTATGAATCTAAGTTCAATGATATTATTTATGGTGGTTGGGTTATGAGCTAACCTAATTTTTTTGTAATATGAATTAAAGGAGAATTCGATGTTCACCTCATGAACAAAATTCTATGAGGTATGATTTAAAGTTATTGAATTTCCTTAATGATGGAAATTATGGAGGCATATTATGTGATATGATGCAGGAAGCATGAAATCTCCTAGTGGGGTGGATGGACTCAAATATAAGATAAATAGTTGTAGTTGAAATATATCAAATGTGAAATGGCACGTTGATTAAAGATTTCAAGCATGGGGCCATTGTGATACACTAAAACTGATCATGTCAGTTGATTTCCATGAATGATCTGATGGATTAGTTTAGTGCTCAAAATTCAAGTGCTCGAATTGGCTCAAAATATTTGCTAAATCAAAGATCTCGTCTCCTTGAATAAAATGAAACCCATTTCACTCAAAACCGACATCGGATGTTCCAAATATTGTGTTCTGATCGATTTGGGAAACAAGTAAAATTTTGAATGTGGGTTGAAGGTACACCAAGTCAGCAGTCTGTACACTGACTTGGAATTTGAATGGGTTTGATTGAGTATTTGGTGGATGAGTGGTTGAATGCCACTTGTCTCGTTTATGGAATGGTGATTGTTTATTAGTTAATGGGGTTTTTGATGTGGCCCAATGAGGGAGTGCCACGTGGTCCAATTGGTGGCTGTCACGTAGCCTCCACTCACTTGTGAAAAATTTTGTATGAGGCTGAACTCCCTCTGCAAGGATCAAACTTGAGACCTCTATGGTGATGGTAGCGAAGTGCTCCACCATTATGCCACTGGTGGTTCTTGTAAAGCATTGTGCTGAATCACTATTTAAACTTTGCATAAACACGCCATTGGGGTAGGGGTCAAGTTAAGCCCTAGCTCCTTAACACCTCAACGCCATAGGACCAGGGCTAGGGCTTAGCCCAGCCAATGGCCACAACATTGAAGTTAGACGCAAATAGAGCCCAACGCGTAAAGATCATGGTCGATAATGGAATGGGGCCAGCCCATGGGGGCCAATCTTGGGGCATATGATCCTCCCATGTAACCATAGGTGAAAAGAACCAGTGGGGGCCATCCCCTAGGGAACCATTCCATGCTCACATGTGACCCATAAACCAGGAGCTTGCACCTAGCTGGGTGCTAGACAATAGCCCTGAAATATCGACCCCTTATGCAATTTTATGGTCGCCACATGACCACAGAATTCAGAACTAGGGGCTTAATGGAAGAGTTAACCGTCCTACAATTTCACCTGCTAAGTGGGAATGGAGGCTATTTTTACACGTTGGTTCCACATTTCATGCGCTCAAGCCAAGTTTAGGCCAAATTGGAGGATGACTAGTTGTAGAATGGAGTAAAAACTTGAAACAATCATAATTTTCTCATCTTTTAGTGAAATGAGGTGCAGGAAGAACCAAAATGGGGGTTTTTGATAGTGTTGGATCCATTGGAGACATCATTTATGTTGCTTGAGCTATGTAAACCATGTAAATCACTTTTTAACATTTTAATGAAAGAGGACTTGCATTGGAAACTGGACTACGAGATGTAGCCCAAGAGATGGGTGAACTCCTTTATCATACTTTGTGTTATGTTTTTTAGATATGCTTATTTTATCTCTGTTTTGGTTGTATATTGTGGTTACAATAACTTGCTTATGTGTTTAGTAAACTAATCCTCTACCCAAAACACATAAAATTTAACTTGCAAATTGTTAAAAATCTTCAAGTTTACACATTCAAATCATTTTGGTATTAGAGAAATAGGTTATTTTGGAGATTTGATTTGTTTACAAGTGTTTTTTTTATGCTTACAAGGTTCAAGCTCAAAAGAGGAGAAGGAGAACTTGTGGAGCCAAGATCTCAAATTGTTTCAAGGAGAGAAAACACACCTCAAGCTTCAATAGTCATGGCACATGAAGAAGGTCTTGAAGGGATGTTTGAAGATGAAAGAACTTTAAGAAAAGCATTCTTTGAGATGTCTGAGATGGTTAAGGTTCTTTATGAGGAGAGAAATGCATGGTTGTATGGAGAAATATCAAAACCTCCAAAAGAAGATGGAGGAAAAGGAGACAAACCTTCAAAAGGGAATGGAGGGAATGGTGACAAACCACTGCGTTCACCTTCATCCTCATCCTCATCCTCATCCTCATCTTCATCCTCATCTTCAACTTCTTCTACCCTTTCACAAACACCTCCAAATTTCGCAAGGGGTCATGGTAAAGCTTCTTTGCTTAAGATTGATATTAAGTTTGAATTTCCTATGTGCATAGAAAGGTAAATGCAAAGAGATTGGATAATTGGGTTCGCCAGATTGAAATGTATTGCAATATACAAAGAGTCAAAGATGATGAAACCAAGACTCAGCTTGCTTCTCTTAGATTGGAAGATGCAACACTAATTTGGTGGGAAGCGAAAACTCAAGAGGACATGAAGAAACATGGTAAGGTTTAATCCTCTTATTATGATTTTGTTGTTGCAACAAGAAGGAACTTTGATCCATTAGCATACATGCAGAAAGCTATCATGGATTGGAAAAACTTTAGGCAAGCTAAAGGGAAATATGTTCAAAGCTATACTCAAGAATTTAGAAAAAGTGCTTTGATTTTGGGCATAGATTTATCTTCTCAAGATACTTTGCTCAAATACATTGGAGGATTGCATAGTTACTTGAGACATACCATTCTCATGTTTAACCCTACAAAACTAGATAAAGTTTGTGTACAGGAAACTCATTTAGAGGCAAGAGGAAAAAATGTTTCTGAAGAAACTAGTGAGAGTTCCTTTGAGTCTGGAGAAAAAGGAAAGGGTAAGTTCAAAGGAAAAGGAAAGAATAATGTTGCAATTAAGAAAGAAGGAGAAAAAATTACTTGTAAACATTGTTTCAAAGAGGGTGAGGATGAAGATCTTTGTTGGAAACTTCATCCAGAGATGAGACCCAAAAAGTTTAAAAATAAGGAGAAAGAGAAGGCAATTGCAACTACACAACATGATTTAGGTTTTAATTCTGGAGATGAAACAAATATCACAACCATGGGTTTGAAAGCTAAGTACATTGCAAGTACTATTTCTTCAATTTGTCTCAATGAAACTCAAGATGAAAAAACAATAATAGAGCTTTTCCATATTAGATTCATTTCAAAACATACCTAGATAGATACATGGTTTGATAGTGGTTCACAAGAAAATATTATCTCAAAATACAATGTCAAGAAGTTGAATTTAGAAACCATTCCTCATCCTAAACAATATCCTTTAGGTTGGGTATGTGAGAATGAAAATTGCAGGTGACAAAGAAATACATACTTAGATTTGCAAACACTACAAACTTTCTTGATGAGGTTGAGCTTGATGTAGTTCTATTTGATATATATGGTATTGTTTTGGGAAGTCCATATGATAGGAGAGATATTTTTCATCGCCGTGAGAATAAATATAATTTGTTCAAAAATGGGATTCAGTACATTGTTAGAGCACATAACAAGAAATTGATTTTATCTATTATGAATGCTGGACAAATGAAGGGAATTGTTAATGTTAGTCAACATTTTGCATTGTTAATGTTCAACCACAAAGATGTTGAGGAATATAAAGCCTTTCAAGGATATGAATCAAGTTTGAAATATAATTTTATTGAGGTTTCTAATTCATGTGATAAGATGTTTCAGGAGTCTAACAAGTTGCCTCCTAAAAGAGGTAAACAAAATGAAGTGAATTTGCAACAAGATGCAGCATTGTTGAACATTGGTGTGAATAAGATGCCAGTATTAAAGCATGTAGAGGTCAAAATGAAAATGCAAAGGCTATTTGAAAAAGATGACATAGGTCCCAAAACATCTTTTTGTGGGTTTCATAATGTTTTGGCTTTGAAGAAGGATGGTGCATGGCAATGGCGATCACATTTGGTAAAGAGTCGAGCCAAGTGCAAGGCTAGACATGCTAAGCATTGTCATGACGACATTGTTCAAGGTGAAAGGAACTTGAAATTGTTTAAGCTTCAATGGATTGAAGACCGAGGGAATATTCAGATTCCTTCAAGGGAAGTTTTATGTTCTGCACATCTTCGAAAATTGTAGCAAGGGTTCATCCTTGAAAGAAAGTCTAGGACTTCAAAATAAGGGAAAGTGATGTAATTTCATTAAAATCTCAAAGTGACAAATTTAAGAAAAATTCAGTGGATTGAGACTGAAAGGGTGAGGGAGTTGAACCCTCATCTATTTGTTGACTGATAAAGATATTTTGGAGGTCCAAAAAATTCCAATGGGGAGGAGTGATATGGTGGATCAGTTTAATGCTCAAAATTCAAAGTGCTCATATTGGCTCGAAACTAGCACCAAAGCGAAGATCTCATCACCCTGAATCCAACACAAATACTTTCACTCAAAACTAACATCGGATGCTCCCAATATTGCATTCTGATCGATTTGGTAAACAACTAAAAATTTTGAATGTAGTTTGTAGGTACACTCAGTTAGCAGTTCGTACACTGACTGTGCATTTGATTGGGTTTGACTAAACATTTGGTGGACCAGTCATTGACCACCACTTATCTCTTTTTGATTAGTTGTGGAATGGCAATTTTTTATTAGTTAATGGGGTTTTTGATGTGGCAGTATGAGGGAGTGGCACATGGGCCAATAGGTGGCTGCCACATGGCCTCCACTCATTTGTGCAAAATTTTGTATGAGGCCAAACTACCTCTTCAAGGATTGAACTTGAGACCTCCATGGTGGCAAGCGCAGTGCTCCACCATTGTGCTACTGGTGGTTCTTGTAAAGCATTGTGCCGAATAACTATTTAAAATTTGCATAAACATGCCATTGGGGGAGTGTTGGGTTGTGTTATATTATTTCCACGACTAACCTACGTAGTGAACTGGGGGGTTAGAGGGGGGGCGGAGCCCCCCCTTCGTTGTGCTAATTGCGCAGCGGGGGGGTCACGAGGGGGCGGAAGCCCCCTTGTCCGGGGGGTTTGAGGGGGACGGGTAGCCCCC
>APFE031121462.1:15538-31151 GCA_000404065.3 Pinus taeda
AACCTACCTATGGTTTTCGGTCCATGGTTTTGGACGCGATGGTTTTCGGTCCATGGTATTGGATGCTTCGGCATGTATAAATATGTATTGTAACGTTGAAAGGAATACAATGAAAAATCAAGCTGGTAGTCTCGGTTTTGAGATCCAGTGGGAAATCTCTGTGTATATGTGTTTTATGTGTTATGCTCTCGCATTTTATTTTTCCTGTGATTTAGAATTCGTATGCAGGTAATTTCTATTCAAGGTTAAAACCTACAGGGAGGGGTCGGGCTAAGCCCTAGCCCTTGGCCACTCCAGTGTGAAGGGACTGCAGGCTAAGGGCTAAGGGTTAGGCTTTAGCCCAACCCACGACCACAACCCCAAAGTTCAATGCAGATGAAGCCCATCGCGTAAAGATCATGGCAGATAATGGAATGGGTCTAGCCCATGGGGGGCAACCGTGAGTCGTATGATCCTCCCATGTAACCACAGGCACAGAGAACTAGTGGGGATCAACCCCTAGGGGGCCAGTCCATGCTCACAGATGACCCATAAAACTAGGAGCATGTGTCCAATTGGGTGCTAGACAACAATCCCTAAAGATCAACCCCTTATGTGGTCTTATGGCCGCCACATGACCATACAATTTAGAATCATGGGCTTAATGGTAAAGTTAACCATCATACAATTTCACCCACTGAGTGGGAACATCAGCCAAGTTTGCATGTTGGTTCCATGCTTGGTGTGCTCAAGCCAAGTTTAGGCCGAATTGGAGGATGATTAGCTGTAGAATGGAGTAAAAAATTGAAATAATCACAATTTTCTCAGCCTTTTTTCCAAATGAGGTGTAGTAAGAACCAAAATGGGGGTTTTTGATAGTGATGGATCCATTGGAGACATCATTTTTTCTGTTTTATCTATGTAAAATAATGTCAACACACTTTTGAGCATTTTAATGAAAGATGCCCTACATTGGAAGTTGGACCAGGAGATGTATCCCAGGAGAGGGGTGAACTCCTTTATCATGCTTTGTGTTATGTGTTTCAGATATGCTTATTTTGTCTTTGTTTTGGCTATAAAATGTGCTTAAAATCACTTGTTAATGTGTTTAGTAAATTGATCCTCTACCCAAAACACATATAAATTTTAACTTGCAAATTGTTAAAAATCATCAAGTTTACACATTCAAATCAATGAAGCATGCTAGTAGTTTTGAAGACAAGGACATGCCTTGAATTTTAACTCCTTCTAATGCTTTCTAAGGAATGGATCACCCGAGGGACTGAGAAGGGGATTCCTGAACTTAGAAGGGGGGTAATCGGATTTCCAGAGGGACTGAGAAGCAGAGAAGGGAAGGTTGGAAAACAAATTAGGTTTCTTGATCATGAGCATAGATAATTGGAATCAGAAGAGCATTGGGGTTGTATCAGGAAGCAATAAGATAGGATTTTTTTGCGGCTGAAACAAGAGTGCAAAGAAAGACAATGTTGGATATTAGAGGCATACTACCCTCTAGAACAAAATAAAGAATCGAAGCCGATTTTTCCGCAGCAAAAGCACCAAGAAATAGCACAGAGCCACAAAAAGTGGTTGATCTGATTAAATTTTTCTTTTAAAATTACTTAGTTGTTGGGCATGAAACTGTGAACGTGTGACATGTGAGTATATGTAAATTTTGTAAAGAGATGTAAATATAAATATCCAAAGGATATGCAATATTTTCTCTATTTAGCACATTTTCTATGTGTATATGGATAGATGAACACTAAGGGTGGTGTTCCCTCAAGCATGAGGGGACTGTAATAGCCCCACCCATCATCTTCTCATCAAATACATTGTAGTTCTTTTTACGAAAATATGAAATAAGAAAGGGGACTAAGTCAAAGGGACACAAAATCCAGAGCTGGGGAGGAGGATTGCTTACTTGGGATGTTGTGGTTTCTTGTGTAGAGAAAGGAACCTGAATTGCAGGATAGACATTAAATGTTGGTTGGTGCATGAGTTCAAGGGATTGGTTCTTAAATTAAATGGTATGCAAGAAAAAGTACTTAAGCCCATATTTCTTGAAAAACAACAATAAGAAAAGAGGATAAAGATTTATGAAGGGAACTATGAAATGCAAGGAAACAAGGATGCAATAGTAAATGTTAGCTAAGAAAGGGGCCAAAGCAGCAAACACGAGGGAGGAAGAATCCATGTAAAACAAGGAAAAATACAACAACATGATTAAATTGAAGGAATGTTAGCAGAGAGGATGGGGGGACACCCATTCGAGCATTCAATGGGCAGCATTCAATAGAGGTAGAGCATAACCAAAGTGAAGAGAAGGGATTGGTCCTTAAGTCCCCTGGAGCATGACGGTAGAGATAGCAGACACTGGAGCATTGGATAGCTTTGGAAGAGGCCATCCTAAAGTAGTATCAAAGGAAGACCTGACTAAAAACCTTTGGTTACTGCATTACAAGTATGATGGATTCCATACTCCTTAGAAGGGGGTGAATCACTATGGGTGTGCTTGGGGTGACATAGCGTACCTATGGACTCCTTGTGTTGACAAAATAAGTGGGATTGAGTAAGGAGATCCTCTAGAACCCCTGTTTCAATTGGAAGTTGGTATTCAAGTCCTTTAAGCAAGCATCCCCCTCAAACTCTAGAATCTGGCTCGGGGGTGATAGTTGCAAGTAAGTGTGGTTGCAACTTTCTATGGTTGGGTGGAGACTCCTTGTCCTGGAATCAATTGCCCTGCAAAATCAAATATAAGTATTTTATTATGCTTTTTTATTTGTTTATGAATAATGATGCTTTTATGATTGTAATAGTTCTAAATTATGGGACTATATTTGTGTTTTTAATGCTTGAATATGTGGTTACACCTCTGTGGTGATATGACAATGATGGATATGCTAAATATATTTGTGTGTGTTTGATTACTCTGAAATGATTGACACTAGTAAATAAAATAAGTAAGCATGAGATTTTGAGATGGAAATAAAATGTTGTGTGAATAACATGATGGTGTTGATCACATAATATCTGATTCACAACTGTGTAATAAACCACATGATAATAACAACTAAGCTATAATGATGAGATAAATGTGTTCTGTATCAAATGTTAAACTGTGTGGGAAACAACACTTAAATAAATAATATATGAGAATTAGGCCATGTTACAACCCATAGAGGAAGCCATGACAACTTAAGATGAAACTTGGGAATTGTAAGCTAAGAGGCCCTTTTAATTAATATGAAATAGTTATACAAAGGATTATCGTCTTAGTAGGGTCCGCATTCACTTACATTAACTTATTTTCTTGAGTTACAATTTGCTGTGCCACATGAAAAGTTTTGCATTAACTTTGAAGGTTTTGCTTCCCTTAGGGTTGTTAAAAACCCATACGCTCTACCCAATTGGCCTCTTAGCCATGTACTAATAATGTCTAGGTATCTTCCGCTAGCACCCTAGCGTTGATGGTTAGGCACTTGAAGGCTCTATGTAGTGACATAGAGTCACTTGCAAGATTGAAATGGATTCTAGCACCATAGACATGTGATACATGAGGTGGGAAACTTTTAGGAGGTCATGCCAAGCCCGTGGTAGGTAAGGGTCGCAAGAGCACCTATTCCTCCCTGACTGAAATTCCTTATCCATGCACAATGAATGAAAGGAGGCCAGGAACCCATTGGAGAACCTATCACCTAAGATCAGGAGTGGTCGCACCACACAAAGCCTTAATGAACCATCAACATTCATGTGAAGCCCTGGTGTTGATATGGATATCTGTCGAACCTTTGAGCCAAAGCCTTGGTTAAATCGACTAGCTCAAGGAAAAATATGTGGAGTCAAAACCTGTTGTTGGGGCGATCGTAGATATCCCCGTGCGAAATATCACATACGCAGAGAACCCCATTCCTCTAATGGTAACCTGAGGGGTCAACTATGTTACAAATTTCTCACACAAACTGCTTAATGAAAGCTCCAAACTGTTGAGGAGGCAAAGAAACTTGGATTCCAAAAGCCATCGAGACAACTATTTTCCTTTAAGCCATGTCATCTTGTTGTTTCTTGGTGACCCATAATGCTTCCACAAAATCCCAAACCTATCCAACAATGATCCAACTTCCAAGATTTCCGTATTTGATGGAGAATCCTCCATTTTAGAGAAAACCCACTGCACACGACTAACTAACAAAGAAAAAAACTTTGCCCACTCTTCAAGACCAACAAATGAAAGACGCACATGGAAAATCAAGGAGGCCAGAAACAACTTTAAATTAACATGGTTGAGACCTTGGCACGAGCCAAATTGAATCCAAATTTTCATCCCTAAATGATACTCCTCGAAGGATAGTGAAATGACTACTGAGAGAAAATAGAGGACAAAAAAATTAAAACCATCTCATTGCCCGATGCATGGGGATCCCTAGTCGTGGTGAGCTCCATTTACTCTCACCTTAAGTGATATTAAATGTTTAGACCACCTTGATCAATGGGGAGGATGAATTAATTGAAAATTAACAAATTTCATAGGACACCTAGAGAGAGTCTTTATGAACCAGTGCTGAAAAATGAGAGGGTGTATAATCACAATTCTCATTACTCTTGAAATGTGAGCCAGAGATTGGCCTACACGAAAGGGAGAAGATCCTTCCCCAACACAATTCAAATTTCCTGTCATTTCATAATTTATTATAAATTTGGAAAACTTCCTAACATGACTAAGGAATTGGGGCAATTTTGATTATTTCATTATTCATCTCAATTTTGCCTTGCTCTAGAGATGAGCCTTTTTTTGTGAAGGTCTTTGCCACTATGTTTAGATGTCTATAAACATGGAAAAACTCTAAGCACTCAAGCTAAGAGACAATTAAGCACGTCCTTTGAAGAATTGGAGGGTGATCGGAGCATGGAGCCTTTGAGGCCTTAATTACTTTACAAATAACAAGTTGATAATCACCAAAAACCAACAGATTAGGAACTCTTTTTTCTAGTGTTGTTTACAAACCTTTACAAAGTGCTAGAAACTCCGCTTGATTATTGGATGCATGACTAATACCCCACACAACTTGAAACACAAATTTTTCATTGGGGATAAATAATACTCCTCCTGCTCCTGCCTCCCTTGGGTTGGCTTCTGAAGCGTCATCAATGAATAACAAGAAAAGGTTTCTTTCCTAATTCCACTGAGTGAATTTTGATTGATTGAGCATGATACTGAATACCACATTGCTCATAGGAGGAAGGGTGGATTTACTCAGAGATTGAGCTACTTTGAAAATTTAATTCAATCATGCTCCATTGAATTTAATTCCTCTATATATTTGTGATTGAAACCCTGACAGGAAATAAATTTGAAGAGCAGAGCTAATGCTTTGAGGGAAAGCTCTGAGGGTTCGAATGCTCATTTTTAAAAATGGACCAATAGAGGAATTTAGAGATAGCTTCCCAACATCTAATTAGAAAAGATAAGGATTTAGGATTCAAAGGATATTTGGCGCTCCATAATTCAAACATTTCCACCCACGATACTACGATAGATTCAATATTGAAAACTGAAGCAAATATTTCATGCCAAGGTTCTAATAAAATAGATAATACCAAAATAAATGAGGAAAATCCTCCCCTAAATTGAGACATAATACACACCGTGACAGACCAAAGATATTTTCAACAGGGAGGATTTTGTTATGAACAAGAATAAAAAAAAAACATATTTACTTTTAAAATTCCATCCTTGTTCCATAATTTGGACCACACTCTACATGGGGGGGGTGAGGAAGTCACTTGATCAACAATGCATATCCTAGTTTAGTTTTGTATTTGTTATCATGATTTATATTCCAAGTTCAAATATCGACTTGAGATAAGGAGATTGGAGCCAGGACTTTTAGGATGATGATCAAGCAGTTCTATTGGAGCTCAAGATGGCTCAATGACTTTGGTCTATGTTAGCCTTTCCAATAACCCTTATCATTCCAAAGCAAGATATATTTTAACTTAAAGAATCCATTTTGATGCATCCAATTAGTCAAGTCTCTGAATTCCTCATGTTATCCCAGAGGGCCTTTAGACGAAAAATAGTCTTTCTAGATGTTAATATAGGAACCATTTCTCACTCGCCATCAAAGATGGTCAGTGATTAGAGGAGCGGCCTCCTTATAGAATTTCCAAGTTTTTGAACTAGGACTAGACCAGCTAACTGTTTTGGCCCTGCGTAAGTGATTCTTGTTGAAGCACTTTCATAAGAAAGCAACTTTCCACCACTCCTTAGAGTCTGAAATGAGCCTCTAAATAATTTTTTCTCTAAGAGCAAGGTTCATAAACACATGATCATTCACAGCTAATCCTCCATTTTCCATAGGAAGGAAAACAATGTTCCATTACAATAGGTGGAATTTCCTTTCACTATTCTTCTTTCCTTCCCAAATAAATTTATGGATCATAATACTCATTTATTAAGCACAAATTTAAGAGACAATAAACCAGAAAAAATATAGAGAGGGAGAGAAGCTAGGAAAATTTTTATTAGGATAGTACAACCAATAGTGGTTAGTCATTTAACTTTAAATTTGAATATAGTGTCAGACCAACATTCAAAATTAGAAGCTCCAAAGGAAATTGGGATTCCAATTTATTTGATATATTTTTCTATATTGGTTGGGACAACTTCTCTTAGAAGGTCTTCTTTTCTAGGCTCCCCTTCTTCTCCTTCATTCATGATGTTTATATTTCTTGGAGAATCTTAACCTAATGAAGGATATTTCAAGACGTTATCTTCTTGTGACAAGGATAATAAAGGATTAGTCGAAGAAGAGGCAATATGTTGCACTATACTTTTAGAGTTCTTAACACTTCCTTTTCCACGATTTTCCCCCCTTTTCGAAGTATGTCACTGCTCTTCATGGGTATCCATCCCCATTCCTTGAATGATATTTTTTGCAATCCCAGGAAAGGTGCCCATATTCATGACAACTCTTACACTTGAATGACAGTTGCTCATAGTCCATAAGTTGAATGTGTTTCCACTTTCCCTAAGTCATAATTACCATAGAGGGGTATTGTCCCCAATTTGACCACAATTACATCTTGGCTCCTTTTGTCAGTTTCGTCTTGTGCCTCCTTCATCATATAACTCCCTCTTATAATCCCAAGATCATAATTGCTCCTTAGAATCTTCATGCTTATTGGATTGTTTACCCCATGAGCTTAATCTGTGAAGCTTTTCCCTCTTGTTTTAAATTAATGGTGGATACATCCCATCGAGTGGGACATGCTCACTAATTAAACAACTGAATTTTTCGTTATAATTCATAGTCGTTAGATTTGTTCTCATCTAACTACTCTCGTTCCCATCAGACGAGAAGGAGCAATGGCATTAACATTCCCCCCTCCGCCTGATGATATATAACTATCTATCATTCACATAATCAGTGATCTATAAGAGCATTAGGCCAGAACATGCGAGGAACTTAACCCACTTGTCGAGCCCAATGGATGGGATGTTGTGTCGGTATTAGAGCATATTTAGTTGCTATTTGATTGAAATCGTGACAGGTGTTTTATCTGTATTTTAGCAAGGAATTTCTAAATCAAATACACCTATTTGCAAGCTTTCAAGCTCATTTTCTACCTAGTTTCCTTTCTTGTCATTTTGAATAATTTTCTTCATAGAACAATCACCTCTATGCAAATATTGAAAATCCAACATAACCTTTCACACCCTTTACTACTAGGTTAGTACTTTCTCACAATCGGTCTTCCTCGCCGAATTCTTGAGTAGGCTTAGCTTCTAAATATTAAGGATGTTGAAAAGAGATTATGAAAGGGGTTTATATCATGAATCTATGGGTGTGAGAGACACCCAAGTTTGTCTTATCGATGTTTTGAACTTAGGAAAAAAAATATTAATTTATCTTCTGGAAATCCCCTAGATAATGATGGTCTTATTCAATCCAGGGTTTAAGTTTCCTCCCTACCTCCCGTTCATTTTAACCCTCACTTGCGCAAGCCTTCTTCTATCCTGTCTCACCTAGTTCGACTCCCTAAAATACAAAAGACAAATCAATACAAGGGATTAGAGCAAACCTCAGTAGGGATAATAACTAAGTGACATTAAAGAAATGTCACACTATAAATATGAATATGAAATACTTTATTATGATTTTAATTCTATAAATCACATATAAATTCAAAATACAAACAATTAAAATATTAAATATCACTAACTAGTATATATGACTAAACATAATTGAGATAGTATTACTATCACTAAGCACTCCTAAAAATGGGGAAACAATGTGCACTAAAAAGGGGAAAATATACATATTAATAATATTTAACATTTGGTATTTGGATGCTTATAGTAGTTGACTTCTTAAATATATATGGATACATATGTGTGAAATACATGTTAGAAAAATAATTTTACAAATGTCACGATAGGTAAATTATGACGTAAAACATGAAAATCGAGAAAGAAAAGTAAAATTTAAAACTTTTGATGAACAAATGCTCCGGAAATATTACGGCAACCTATGAAAATCATTAATTAATAAAAAAAACATATCCTATATATTTTATTTTCCAAAGATCGACTTTATAACGTTGCATCAAAATTATTTATGCAAAACCTTATTTGTCAAAATTATTTTCAAGTTGCATTAAAAGGACTAAAGGACAAAATATTTATTGAACCATATATTATTAAACGAAGGATCGCATCGAAAACCATGCATGAGGCCCCACACATTCATGTGATTGCCATCGAGTCAAGGAAGGAGGTTAATTTACTTGTAGCTCTCCACCCAATATGAATGTCATCCCTTTGTCAAAAACAAGATCAGTGGATAAGATTTCATCGGGTGAGTTAGCACTTGTTAAAGCACTCCCCATTCCTCACCCGACGTAATAAGAGAACTGTTGATTTAATTTGAATCTAATCCCTAAGTTTTTATTACGTCTGCATCTTAGCTGCGAAGTTTAGGGTTTCCTTCACCTTAAATTCTTTTTCGTGAAATTATGCTTGTTAATGCTATGGTTGAAGGTTTATTGCAATATTGTCTCCACATGCTTGAATTAATATACATAAAATGTATTATATAAATTGGAGCTTTATTTATAGGTTGAGGAGGATTTATGGTAGTTTATTATTAGAGCCATCAAACATAGTTACATAAAACAAATTCTAGAATTTTGTTATAAAGGGTTTACGCAAATTTACCACAAGAATTAGGTCAAGAAAGAATCTGTTTAAGAAAGAGCATAAGATATGCGGTTTCACCTGATTATGTTCCATATAGTTCTTTGGGAAGTCATCTCAGAAATAAAGGTGCATGAAAAATTTTTATTACTGAAAATGTTGGCGAAGTAAAGAAAGAACATTTACTGCTTTTATTTTATTTTATTTACGAGTTTTTATCTAATTATATAAAATATTAACTCTAATTTATTTTATGCAGGAATTTTACAATGCACAATTTAATAATTGATTGATTGAATATTTGAACCAAATATTAATGAGAGAGATTAAATATACATTTCATTTAGTTACAATAATAATTATCAATGTAATTTTATTTGGAAGTTACAAAAACTAAAAGAATTTTCCAGAGCTTTTTAGTAGATTGGAGGATGGTAGATTCGAGGAAGAAGACTTTAGCTATTACAACCATCCTGTACATGCTATAAATGGCCTCCTTCATTGTGACATGCAAGTTTCATTAATAATATTATAATTTATTTCTTTTATTTTCTTCCATTGTGTTCTATTCAATTTCAATTTGATGCAATGGTTCATTGTTCCATAATGGTGGCTTAACTTGATTATGCATTATCCTTGAACACATTCAATGATTTTAAAAACATTGGAATACTTTATATTTAGGGTTCCAAAATCACATTTTGAGTTTATTTGTTGCAGGTACATGAATATATGATATTTAGGTTATGTGCAATGTAAATTCAAAAGTCATAAAAACCAGTTCTTTAAATTTTATTTCCTTTTTAATATTATTCTTGTTTTTACTATTTTCCCTCACTAGAAAATGTGAAATTATTAGTCATTACTTGACATGTTCACATTGTCTAATGTTTCACACATTATATTTAATTTAATATTTCTCCAATATTTATCACTGAAAATTATTAAATTAAATTATTCTAATTGTAATGCAAGTTAAAAAATAATAATACTTGATGTTATGTTATTTAAACCACATAGTTCAATTAGATGTATTTAACACCAGTGTGTTTTAATCTCTTTCTTTTACTTAATTTTAATTTTATTTCTCATGACTAACCTTTGTGGATTATGATATATATTAATTTACCTCATTTGTAATTAATGAAGTTTTAATTTAATATTTTTTCATGAGTTATGTACCTGTTGATGCCCCGAAAATCGTTGTATCAACATTAGGGGATAACCACCCGGTCCAGACCTTAATACAGCGCCTTTTCTGTTTGGGATGGTGGCTCCGACTAGATATAATGGGACCAGTTTCCCAATAATGAACAAAAGGGGTGGATGAGCGATTGGTTATCTAATCTAATGGTAGGCAAATAACTTAATCTATCAGCAAAAATAAAAGAACTAATACTAATCCCGGGAATTATTATTATTTTGAAATGTAGCGCTTGATGATCTTTGTCTATTGACAGGCATATAGATGACTCTATCAAATAAACATAGATATTTATTCATTCAAAGATTACTTTATTTAAATAGTTAAACAAAGTGATTAACACAATATTGCTACACTGATCATTTATATCATCGATACATACATGATTAGAAGAAAAGCACACTGTAAACATCCAATAGTGGAAGGAATAAAGAATGCTATTAAAACACACACACACACACACACACACACACACACACACACACACACACACACACACATATATATATATATATCTGATAATAACAAGAGCGATCAAATGACAATTCATATAAAAGAATGAGTTCAGACATAGATAATAGTACCATATGAGCTGTTAATCAATCCCAATATCAATCGCTATTTGAAATTCTTCCTCCAACGCAGAAATACTTTCAAACAAAGACAGTAGTGCACATTCGCATAAAAGCTTCTTTGTCAAAATCAGAATGATTGGTCCAGTTTTATAAAACAATATCCCTGAAGTACAATAGTGCAACTTCAGGGTTTAAGTCATATACAAAACTTTTACGACTCTTTCTAAATACATGAAAGGGTATATAAATACTAAACTAAGCTAAATATCTATGAAACTAAAATCCTACTTAATTGGTATCAATTGATGTTAAATATCTCCTTCGCAGCAATCTGGCATCGGCGGCATGAATCATCATTCAGGCTGTTTGCCTTTAAACCTGAGCTGACTTATCGCAAGCATTGGCTCCACTTCGGGTGGTCTGTTGAGGCGAGAATTGAGTTGGGCGGCATAGGTGGCATCTTGAATATCGGGAATGATATACCCAATTGCATCTGTAAGGCATTTGAGGGCGGCTCTCTGGCTGTACGGTTTGACTAAAAATAACCAATAGGCATCCCATGTCAAACTGTTAATTCCTGCAATTAACCTTCCATTTTTCTCTAGTTCCGGGTAACATGACTGCTCCAATGTTTTAGCTGCTGTCAATTTACCTGGAGTACATTGAGAGATCATGTTAGACAAGTAAAGAGTATTATTAACTAATTCAACCAAATTACTAGTGGTTGATTTGCATCTTGAAATTGCTCTTTCTGCCTTCATTAACTGAGACTGCCATTCCGTAAATAATATCTCTTTATGCGATTCTAAAATATTTGGTAAATTAGCCGCCTGTCCCTGATCGGTATCTTGCCATTCAAGAAAATTGGTTAATGTTTCTTCGGCTTGATCCAAGTCTATTCTAGCTTTTTCTAATTTCTCACTTATTGATGTTGTTAAATTGCATAATGGTTCCGCCTGGGCGATTTGTTGACATAAAAGCTTTATCTGATTTATCAATGCTTTGTTTATCTGAAATGCCTCTACTCTGAATTCATCTAGCTGTGGAAGTTTCTTTTTTTTCTCTAGCTGGGCTAATAGTTGAGCAATCTGCTCATCTTTTGACTTCAGCATTTGTTCATTCGATGCTTTTAGTTGCACTAATGCCTCAAATAACTCTTTCTGCTTTTGAACTGCGCTGTCATCAATCCTTTGTTTCTCTTCCTGCAATTTTTTAGTCAATTGGTTATTTATTTGTTGATGTAATACTAATTGTTGTTCTGCCTGCTCCGCCTTTTGCTGTGCTTCTGATAGTTGTGCTTGTAATGAAAAGATCTCCGTGTCTTTTGTTTTCAATAAACTTCTCACCTCTGATGCCTTGTCTATTGTCGCTGCCAAATAGGCTCCAGCATATTGTGATAGTTTTGTTAGATCATCAGAGGGGTCAAATTCCTCTTTCCAAAGCACATTTCCCGTTACTGTTAGTTCTGGGAATAGGGAAGGTTGATCAGTCCTTCTCCTCTTCCTCTGTCATTTCACCACAGCTTTATGTCTTGGGCTATAGAAGACATCTAAGGGAGGAGTTTCTTCTATCTGAAAAATAACCTGGTCGGAAGGATCCTTTTGGATTATTTCTACATCTTTTGAACTGGGTAGGTCGTTGGTTTCACCTAAAACCTGCTTTGAAGTTGCCTCCTGTGTATTCACCTCTTTTGATGTCTCGTCATCTTTAGAGCACTCAAGATTACCGATAATTGAATTGAATTGCTGCCATTCCTGGAGCAATTTCGGGTCAATTTGAGTATTTTCATTCACATTAATACTGCTTTGTTCCCGCTCTTTCGCCTGGGTCTCCTCTTGTTTTTTCATATGCACTTCTTCCTGTTCCTTTGATTTAACAAGAGGTTCCTTAATAAGTCGCTGCTCAGGCTCGCTTGATTCTGTTGTTGGGGTTGTTGCTAACAGATCTAGAGGCAGAGTTTGCAACCTCTGTTCTCTAAGTCTGTTGAATTCAACTAATCCTTCATCTTTGTATTCGATTATAGCCAGCGATTTAACTTGGTACATTGACTCGGCTGATGAGAACAGGTCATCAAACTTATCTTTTTTATGCTCAAACCTGGTCAATTTGGCCTGTTCAAGTGCATTATAGGCGACTTTGTGTGGATCAAATCGCCTACTAGGGAGAGTTGCCAGAGTTAATGACTTTATTTTTTCAGATTCTTTCTCTGCATGTTTGAAATCATGTAGTGTGTAGATACCACATCTTAGGGGAAAAGAGGGCCAGACCTGCTTCTTATTCTTCTTTATAGTTTGTGTAACTCCTTCGGAAATAATCTGATAGGCTACCTCCCTAGCCAGCAGTTTATCATGTATGTACAAAGGAAGAACGTGAGATTTGGCTTGACTGCCGAAAATTCTGATATAAGTAAACTTTTCCTCCCCGAACCAACTTCCTATTGATGTCAAATCAATCCCTGCTTGGTAGGAAATCTTAGGGGCAGGCTTATTAAAGACAGAATGATGAACGGGCAACATAAAGCCGTTGCAGATTTGGTATAAATGGTGCTTGTAGTAAGTTTTCCACAACTTCTGATGGTATATGTGAATGGGCGTGGGGTCTTGCGAAGTCCACTCCATCCGAGCACAGGAAATTCAAATCTAAAACATAGGATGTCTAGCATATAAGCACTATAGTAGAATGGGGGAATAAGCCTTTCAGTGACGTGGGATTTGGTTCTAAAATCAAGAACTGCGGTTGCTAGCTTATCAGACAGTATAGTTGCCCAATCCATTATTTCACCATTACATGCCGCTTCCATCAAGGGAACCATTTCTATAGTAAAATTAGCGGAATCATGCAACCCCCACAACTTACACATCATTATCCCAGCATAGCAATAAGGAGAACACAGAGAATCAACCAAGTACTTACCCGAAGATTCATGCTTGTGTTTGGATGGATTTTGCCTCCATTCCCGAATGGGTTCAGATTCAGTCTCGTTCTCATCTCGGAATTTCTCCAGAAATGCTGTGTTGTACTTCTTCTCTGACACATGCAAATGATACATTTGCCTCAAATCATCAGCTTGAAATGAACCGAAGATTCTCCCATCTCTAGTACTGAAGGTTCTCTCTGTGATTGGGATTTCCTGAATTGCCCATCTCACTACATCCGTATATGGGAGAGTTTGTTCCCGAGCTGCTATCCGATGAAGGAAAGAGTTGGCTAAGTCCTTTAGAGTAGCATCAGATTTTTGAGTGCTATCTGCTGAGGCTTGTACTACTGTCTTCTCTAGTTCTTCGGCTTCAATCAAATTATAGGTACTTTGCCAAGTAGTTTTTCCGAGTCCTAGACATGTAGTATCCGATATCAATCCCTTCTTTTTAGTTCCTGGATCAGCGATGGGTTGTCCTGTGGCCGGTGAAGCGGAAGCGATTGCAGTTTTCTTAGACTTCTTCCCCATTCTGCTTGAATTCATTACTTCAGAAGAGTTTTGCACAGGAGTGAAAATGAACGTAATACAGAAAATTGATAGCGCAAAACTGAATATGAGCGAGATATATATCGATCAATGCATGATGAATGATTAACTTAAGGTGGCCACGGATACAATCTGTGAGAAGATTTCTAGGCTTATTGTTTCATTAAATGGCCGTTAAGACCTGTCAATCCTTTAAATGCCCATCATTTCGAATATTGGCCGAATGATTTGTTTAAGCGTGCCTTAGATGTTTTGGCGGTTGAGCGCAGATGAATGGCTATTAGGAAGATAAGGCTTTTAATACGAATTAATCATAATAACTCTGCTTTAAGATTTTTTGAAATTCGCGCTTTTGACCTTATCACAATCGGGCATCGGGGAAATCTTAAATCGTTACATTGGTTGCATTTGGAATCCCCGATCGCCGATAGCGATATCGCGTCGCATCGGGAGTATTAACTGGGCACTTTAAAAGCATGCATGGTAAATCGCCGATCGCTGATAGCGATATCGCATCGCATCGGAGCGAAAAGGAATTTTGTTGTGCCAACTTATTATTGCCGATATCCAATAGCCTATTGCGAGTTATCGCGTCGGAGAAAACCAATGGGTCTTTAAGTTATGCCTCCTTTGTCATTGTGATATGCGATCTTGTGATCGCTTTATCGCAATGATAAAAGATTAATCATTTATATTATATAAGAATTTTAATTGGTTTATCAAAAAGGTTTTGTAATGTTTTTTATTTTGTTTTCGAACCCTTTTGAGTAACTCTAAGTTGATACCAATTAAAATTAAAAAGGGACCCATTTCACATTATAGTTTTGAAAATAATAATGATATGAAATGGGGGGGGTGTTACAACAATTGGTGATTCGCTAGAAGAAACAGTTATCTCTGCAAAGTATGGAAATACGTAAGCTTTTTCAAAATAGAAATTTCATCAAAGGGGAAAATTCTAATATAACTAGGTATATATGCATTCCAAATAAAATGAAACTAGCTTTGCTAATTCCCTCTCTTGTTTAAAATTAGATACATTCTAAATTTTAAATTGGCCTCTACTGGTTGTTAATGATAAAACATAAAACTTTTCCAAATCAGCTTTTGGAATCAACTCCTTTGTCATAGGTAGAGCCTCTGCTGCCAGCAAACGTTCATAGTTTCGACAGGGATACCTTTTAACCATGTTA
>APFE031121462.1:43544-53680 GCA_000404065.3 Pinus taeda
AGTTTGTGTAACTCCTTCGGAAATAATCTGATAGGCTATCTCCCTAGCCAGCAGTTTATCAGGTATGTACAAAGGAAGAATGTGAGGTTTGGCTTGACTGCCGAAAATTCTGATATAAGTAAACTTTTCCTCCCCGAACCAACTTCCTATTGATGTCAAATCAATCCCTGCTTGGTAGGAAATCTTAGGGGCAGGCTTATTAAAGGTAGAATGATGAATGGGAAACATAAAGCCGTTGCAGATTTGGTATAAATGGTGCTTGCAGTAAGTTTTCCACAACTTCTAATGGTATATGTGAATGGGCGTGGGGTCTTGCAAAGTCCACCTCCATCCGAGCACAGGAAATTCAGATTTAAAACACAGGATGTCTAGCATATAAGCACTATAGTAGAATGGGGGAATAAGCCTTTCAATGACGTGGGATTTGGTTCTAAAATCAAGAACTGCGGTTGCTAGCTTATCAGACAGTATAGTTGCCCAATCCATTATTTCACCATTACATGCCGCTTCCATCAAGGGAACCATTTCTAAAGTAAAATTAGCAGAATCATGCAACCCCGACAACCTACACATCATTATCCCAGCATAGCAATAAGGAGAGCACAGAGAATCAACCGAGTACTTACCTGAAGATTCATGCTTGTGTTTTGCTGGATTTTTCCTCCATTCCCGAATGGGTTCAGATTCAATCTCGTTCTCATCTCGGAATTTCTCCAGAAATGTCGTGTTGTACTTCTTCTCTAGCACAGGCAAATGATACATTTGCCTCAAATCATCAGCTTGAAATGAACCGAAGATTCTCCCATCTCTGGTACTGAAGGTTCTGTCTGTGATTGGGATTTCCTGAATTTCCCATCTCACTACATCCGTATATGGGAGAATTTGTTCCCGAGCTGCTATCCGATGAAGCAAAGAGTTGGCTAAGTCCTTTAGAGTAGCATCAGATTTTCGAGTGCTATCTGCTGAGGCTTGTACTACTGTCTTCTCTGGTTCTTCGGCTTCAATCAAATTATAGGTACTTTGCCAAGTAGTTTTGCCGAGTCCTAGACATGTAGTATTCGATATCAATTCCTTCTTTTTAGTTCCTGGATCAGCGATGGGTTGTCCTGTGGCCGGCGAAGCGGAAGCGATTGCAGTTTTCTTAGACGTCTTCCCCATTCTTCTTGAATTCGTTACTTCAGAAGAGTTCTTCACAGGAGTGAAAATGAATGTAATACATAAAATTGATAGCGTAAAACCGAATATGAGCGAGATATATATCGATCAATGCATGATGAATGATTAACTTAAGGTGGCCACGGATACAATCTGTGAGAAGATTTATAGGCTTATTGTTTCATTAAATGGCCATTAAGACCTGTCAATCCTTTAGATGCTCATCATATCGATTATTGGCCGAATGATTTGTTTAAGTGTTCCTTGGATGTTTTGGTGGTTGAGCGCAGATGAATGGCTATTCGGAAGATAAGGCTTTTAATACGAATTAATCGTAATAACTCTGCTTTAAGATTTTTTGAAATTCGCGCTTTTGGCCTTATCGCAATTGGGCGTCGGGGAAATCTTAAATCGTTACATTGGTTGCATTTGGAATCCCCGATCGCCGATAGCGATATCACGTCGCGTCGGGAGTATTAACTGGGCACTTTAAAAGCATGCATGGTAAATCGCTAATCGCCGATAGTGATATCGCATCGCATCGGAGCGAAAAGGAATTTTGTTGTGCCAACTTATTATTGTTGATATCCGATAGCCTATTGCGAGTTATCGCATCGGAGAAAACCAATGGGTCTTTAACTTATGCCTCCTTTGTCATTGCGATATGCGATCTTGCAATCACTTTATCGCAATGATAAAAGATTAATCATTTATATTATATAAGAGTTTTAATTGGTTTATCAAAAGAAATTTGTAATGTTTTTTATTTTGTTTTCGGACCCTTTTGAGTAACTCTAAGTTGATACCAATTAAAATTAAAAAGGGACCCATTTCAAATTATAGTTTTGAAAATAATAATGATATGAAATGGGGGGGGGGTGTTGTAGAGCACAACAGTACCTACCATATCTTTTTTCCAAAAATCATTATTCTATTTAAAACACTCTTTATTCAATAATCTCACCTATTTATTTGTTTAGTTAGAAAACTTATTTAATCACAGTATTTTACAATGACTGTTCAATTTTGATTATCACCAAGGAATACTCCCTGTGGTGAAAGGGATTTCATCCCTTCTCACCTAGAGTGGGAGGATTTAAGATCCTCAGTGATGTGGTCTCAAGTTTTCCTCAGTTACCAGGACAATTTGAGCACCAACATCGTTTGGTGTCATTGTCAAGGATCGAAGGTATATCTTTTGTTTCCTTTGGTAACTGATTAATTGGTTAAATCTATGATCCATTTGTGGACAGGGTCACAGTTGTATGCACCTTATAGGGTTTAAGGTAAATATTTCTTGTTAATTTGGTCACATGGCAGCTCCTTAATTTAGTATTATTTTTTATTTTGCTTCAATGGCGGTTTCATGGATTTCTTCATGTTTGCACAACAACTTAGATATTTACGAATGCATTCCAAATATGGGAGTACACAATGAAGACGTTCTAATGAAACTATTCATGATGTCCTTGGAAGGCGACGCTCATAAGTAGTATAGAAGGCTCCCTCCTGGTACAATTTCCTCTCTTAAATGTTTTCATACTATTTTTCATGACTATCATAGATGTATGTATCTTATAGGATTACTTGAATTTGACTATTGTGAACATAATAATGATAATACCCTTGAAAATCAATAGGATGACAATAATGAATAAACCCGAATGGATTATGAATCTGAAGTAGAAGGAAACATTAATGAATCTAACTATGAAAACCTTGAAGAATCATCTTCTATCATATGTGTTAATTAATAGGATGTGTTGTCAAATCTTGAAGATCATGAACAGACACTTGTATTTCTTTAATAGAATAGCATACAACACATTATGCTTAAAGAAATATTCAAATTATATAACTCCTAGTGGATCTAATCTATCTTTGATTTCATTTTTAGAAGAGGATAATAAATATAATAATGAATGAGAGGTGACATCTAAAATATTTGATTCTACACCTAACCAATCATACATTATGTTAAATTCTCCTGAAAGTCCTCAACAACAACTAATAAACAAATATATTCTTCCACCTATTGATCCTATTCTTAAACCTTTTTGTGAGGTAATAGGGAAGCTATCACATGAATTATCTTTTACTATTTTGACTCAACTTCACCTCATGTTCATGTTGACTTTTCCCAAACCCCTATTTATGATCGATATGATGATGAATTAAATCATGAAGTAGGCTTACAATATCATCACGCGTTTAGTTATTGTTTTGAACATACTTTAGATATTTTTAATACTTGTCAGAATGAGGGCTATGATAACTTAATTGAATCAACACCTTCACAACTTTTTATGATATATATGAGGAAAATGAACTTCTAAATGAAAATAAAATAAAACATATCAATTCTCTCCTTTCATCTCCTCCTAGTTATTATAGCTATAATCGATCTAATAGCCTGCAATATAATCATGATTTAAATTCACATTTTTCTAAGCATAAGCCTTAGAATGAGGAAAATGTAGTTTCTCCAGTTTCTAATGCACTTTCAATCAAAAAATTGAGGTTGTTGCATCTTATAATGACAATAATGATTTTCATTTATAATCTCTTTCACAACATGCTGAGGAATTGGATCATAATACTACAAGTTTTGATTTGAAACATGTTAACTTTCTTGAATAATATTCTTTACCAGTTTTTAATCATGAATTTGAAGAATTTTGTGTGATTAATGTTATCTCCATCTTAGAAAGCAATGAAATCCAACCCTATGAAACGATGGTTGAAAGCTATATGTGGGAAAACTTTGATCAATTAAATTTTCAAACAGGATATTATGACTTTGTGGAGGAATGGATGAATCAAGTTTTTAAAAGAACATCAATCTCATTGCGCATTTACATGTACTCTCTTCTAGGATGTGAGTTAGTTGATGAAACTACTCTTTGATTCCTATACTACGGTTTTGGTTAAGAATGGAGCCTAGTATTAGGAATTTTTCCATTGATATCATTTCTATTTGGTTACAGTGGACGTTCGATTTATTTGATAGATATTATTGTTAAAAAAACATTGTATATAAGCCATGTACATAAATAAACCCTTTATGCTTTCTAGGTTTTGAAATAATAAAGATGATTTCTTTTGTATCTTGAAGAGTCTTTATGCGATCATAGTATAATGGAATACACATCTATGAATCCTTAGTATGAACTATATTAACAAGATTTAAATACTTATTTAAATACTTTGTTTGTAAGTCATGTTTAAGGGGTAACAATATTTAAAGGGATCAAATCTCAATTTATTTAATGTCAACCTCATATTATGTTGAAAAATGTGTAACTAGGTTTGGTCTTCATTAGTATGAATGTATTCTTGTATATATAAAATGAAAAACAAATTATTATTATTATTGGAGAATGGGTTTCATGCTCAATTTCTTTTATTTTATAGGTCAAGCACCCATTGAGTGCTTCTAGGGTTTGTCCTAGGTATAAGAGTCATTTTCATATATGGAAGACCCTACGAGCACATTGTAAACTATAAAAGAAAAAATATTTTTTCTTGAAAATGTCAAATTACCTCCAAGATCAAGTCAACCTACATAGGCTGTCAATTCAACCTACATGAAGATCCACATCCACCCTTAAAGGAAGCCTATATATAAGAGGAACTCATCCTCCATTTGGCTCATTCACTCACTCATATCTCATACAAAAAGGAAGTAGTACAAGGACAAAGAAGGAAGTGCGAAGAAGAAGGACAAGAAAAGTCGAAGTGTTTTGGTTCTCTCTACTTTCTTCTAGGAGTGCAAAGTTAGGGTTTATACACTAGGAAAGTCTAAGGTTTTATTTTGAAGCAAGAAGAGTAAGAAGGAAAGTGAAGGTCTCTTGGGGTTTCCTACTAGCCCTAAGACTCAAATCAAGGCCAGAGAGGTCAAGGGAAGAGTAGTTGCAGCATTAGTTCGGGGGGGGCGGAATTTAAGATTTACTAGGAGGTCAAGATATTGCAATAGGAGGCTGAGGAAGACTTGATCTTGGAGGGTATTTGTTTGAGACTAGGTCATGGTATTCATCAATTGAAAGATCTAAAAGATAAGAAGATATTTTGCGGGTTTTTCCCTCAAGAGGAGTTTTGGCCCTGGTTTATAGCCTACATACTGTATCATAGTTCCTATTGTTTTGGTAGCTATTTGATGTGTTGCACATTGAAATAAGAAAGATCAAAGCTAATAAGTAAAAATATAACACAAGAAGTTATAAATTTAAAATAATTAACATATAATTTTCCCTATTGAATTCTCAACATGGTATCAGAGCTTTGGTTATGTGAGGGCATCTCGAAGATCTCCTCTACAATGAAGAAGGTCATCAAAAGGATTGCAAGCCATCTCAAGAAAATCATAAAAGAGGTATGAAGTCTCATATTCTCTTCAAAGAAGGAATCAATCATAGAAAAGGATGAAGGAATCTTCTTTGCTCTCTCTGGAACATTTCAAGATGTATACATCTGGGTAATTGATATCAGTGCATCAAGACACATGACTGGTCACTCTCACCAATTTAAGACCTTATCAAAAGGAAAATCCGCTTACTTTGTGGAACTTGGATACAACAAGAGATTTCATGTGAAAGGCATTGGATCATCATCTATAAATCTAGAAGATGGAAGAAACATCCACCTCAACAGTATTTTGTTTTTTCTAGGTTTTCACAAAAATACACTTTCTATTTCAAGCTTAGAAGATAAAGGAGATAGAGTAGCCTTCATTAATGGAAAGGTAGTTGCATGGGAAAAATACTCAAGCATAGAAAAATCTAAAGTGATTACTATCCAAGAAGGAAGGCTTTACAAATTAATATCTCTCGTAAATCATGCGCTAGTTCACAGTGAGATTAGTCCATGTGAACTTTGGCACAAAAGGTTTATTCATCTACACTTCAAAATCATTCCAACCCTAAATTCCATAGTAGATGGAATACCAAATCTAAAGGAGGATCATGAAGGTGTCTGCAAAGGATGTGCATTACGAAAAAATACCAAGAGACCATTTGGTAGTAGTGCTTCACGGTCAAAAGAAATCTTGGATCTCATTCACTCTAATTATGTGGCCCTATGACTCCAAAATCACTTGGATGACATATTTATTATGTCACATTCATATATTATCACTCAAGAATACTTGGGTTTACTTAATGAAAAACAAGGATGAAGTATTTACTAAATTTCAAGAATTCAAAGCTGAAGTGGAGAACCTTGCGGAAAGAAGGATCAAGATACTAAGATTTGATAATGGAGGACAATATACATCCAAGGAAATCATTGGATTCTATAAGGAATCTTGGATTAAGAGGGAGCTGTTAGTTCCATACAATCTTGAACAAAATGGAGTTGCAGAAGGAAATAAAAGGTCAAATGAAGAAAGTGTAAAATCAATGATACACGATCAAGATCTACCGAAGTTTCTGTGAGGTGAGGAAACTAAGACAACATTCTACATACAAAATAGATGCCCTCACAGGTCTCTAGACAATAAAACTCTAGAACAAGTGTTTACTAGGAAGAATCCATTTGTCGATCATCTCTGAATCTTTGGATGTCTTGTGTATATTCATATACCAAAGGACAAAAGAAAGAAGTTGGATCCTTCTGGTGTGAAAGGTATATTTGTTGGGTATAGTAACTCATTTAAAGCCTATAAAATTTGTATGAAAGATGGAAATCACAATGAATTTAGTCGTGATGTCATATTTGATGAGAACATAACATTCAAGAAATGAAAATAACTTTATTTAGATTCTGATGATGAAGAACTTCCTATGTTTGAGGAAGAAATTGACAAGGAAGAAGGATCTCACCATGATGAAGAAGGACCTAGTGAACCTATTCAACCGATGGTCATTCAAGAAACAAGGAAAAGGCCTAATTGGTTGAAATCTACACTACTTGATGTAGAATTTCATGGGGGAAACTCAAGGATCATTTATAGAAAGTAAAAGACCCAATAGCTACTTTGGGTATGCTACATACATGAAAAAACTAATAGAAGCAGAACCATCTACTTTTGAAGAGGCTATAAAATATAGAGAATGGAAAGATGCCATGAATGAAGAATACCAATTTATAATGAAGAATGGAGTCTGAGATATCTTACCTAGGCTCGAAGAAAAATCTGTAGTTGCTTCCAAGTGGATCTATAAGATCAAGCATGCAACTGATAGAAGTATACAAGTATAAAGAAAGATTTGTTGCAAGAGGGTTCTCTCAACTTGAAGGCATCGACTATGAAGAATTTTTTTCTCCAATATCAAGATACACAACAGTTCAATCATTAGTCTCTCTGGTAGCATCGATGGGATGGATCATCGACCAAATGGATGGCAAGACTATGTTTTTGAATGGCACAATAGATGAAGAAGTCTACATAGAACAACCCTTGGGATTCAAAATCAAAGATAGGAAAGGCATATGTTTGAAAATTGAAGAAAGCATTATATGGCCTCAAGCAAGTATCAAGGGCATGGTATGCTAGAATGGATGCATATCTACAAAGACTAGGCTTCATAAAAAGTTATGCTGACTCAAACCTTTATATTAAGGTTGTAACAATGAACCTTTAATCATTCTTCTGTATGTAGATGATTTTCTCTTGACAGGTGTAGAAAGTTGAATTGAAGAATGTAACAAGCAATTGACAATAAAATTTGACATGAAGGATCTAAGGTTGATGCATCACTATCTGGGACTAGAAGTCTAGCAAGAACCTAAAGAAGTCTATTTAGGTCAAGGAAAGTACATGATTGAGATTTTGAAGAAGTTCAACATGATGGATTGTAAAAAGATGACCACTCTGATGATCACAAACTTGAAAAGACTAAGGAGTTCTAAATCAAGCCCTGTGGATCTTTCCATATATAAATAATTGATTCGCTCATTAATGTACTTCGTGAATACTCGTACGGACATATATTTTGTAGTAAATATATTTATTTAATTCCAAGTGGATTCAAAACATGATCATTGGATAGTAGCAAAACATATCCTAAGATATCTACTGGGAACCATCAACTACTTACTAAAATATGATAGAAGGAATGATGTTCAATTGATAGGTTATACAAATTCTGACTGGGGAGGTAGTGAACAAGATGTAAGAAGCACTACAAGAGGATGTTTTAGTCTGGGATCATCTATGGTCTCATGGATGAGTAGAAAACAAAACATTGTTGTTTTGAGTAGTGTCGAGGCAGAATATGTTACAGCATGTGAGGTTAGTCGAGAAGCAGTTTGATTAAGGAAGTTGTTGTCTGACTTATTTGAAGGATAGTTGAACCTATAGTGATATGCTGTGATAACACCAGTTGCATTCATTTGTTTGAGGACCCAGTGTTTCATGGGAAGACAAAGCATATCAAAAACAAGTATCACTATATAAGAGAGCTACTACAAAATGGTGTAGTACAACTATATCTCCACTGATGAGCAAGTAGCTGACATATTGATAAAATCACTTCCAAACGTGAAGCTTGTATAGTTAAGGGACAAGCTTGGTCAGGTGAATTTTTCCTCCCAAATTGAGAGCAAGGGATAGACACAACATTCTTGTCTTCACTTGGGAAGAAAGAATGGAGGGTATTATTGTCTTCGATACTCTTTGAGAATGTGGTATTCTGGTGAAGTAAAATTATAAGTGCAAACATAAGAAAATTGCTCTAGCCCGATAATGGGTCTAGCCACAATAGATACATTCTATGGAAGATTTCCTTAGGTTAGAACCAATTAAGAGGGCCTACCTCTTAGTATGCTTATCCTGTTTGATGATGTCCTTGCTTGCTCACTTTAACTATCGCTCGCTTCCTTCTACAAGCACATGAAACAAGTAAACAAGAGCAAACAACAATCACGATAACAGACAAATTGTAATTCAACCTACTTAAAAAGTCAAGAAACATTAAGCCATGCATATATAAGATGAAAAAATATGTAGGAAATCAATCACTAGTTGCATATATATTGATATCAAAGAGAGATTACAATCATTGTATTGACATTGCGGTTCTCCTCTGACAAGACTAGGTTCCCACACACTTCTGCTAGCATTCCATGATGGCCTCAATTAACAATAATTTTAAGGCTCTTCCCTTTCGGCTTAACTCCAAACCAAAACACACTTCTCCCTCACAACTAGATAGCTAAATTAGGAATAGCTTGTTGTTTACTCCAAACCAAAATAGCACTAGCACACCAACATTAACACTAGCTTGTGCTTGGGAAGAAGGGAGGTTTATATAGAATTAATGGATGGGATATGGATCCTCTTTCCATGGGAGAAGGTCTTATCCCTTGAGTTAGTTACATCATTATAGGGGAAATTAGCCCAAACTAACATCCTCGATCCCATCTGGCCAAACCATTTACCAAACTTTTGTTACGAAGCTTCTAGAGCTAGAAGCTTCGGATCTTAATTTAAAAAACTTTCCATAATAGGACCAACACGACTGGAACACAACTCAGTCGCTCAGGTCGGTGCTAGGGTTAGTCCCAATCTCTGAACATTGCTAGAAAATTATATACTACAGAGAAATGGAACACGTAAAATATTATAGAAATATAAACACAGAAAATGCATAAAACAAGAAAGACACAGATATACGTGGTTCACCCAGTTTGGGCTACGTCCACAGAGAAATAGGCAGTACTTATTTTATTATATTATCCAGCAAACTGAAGAGATACAACCTACAACAGATCTGTTGTAACTCCCTCTTCACTCTCAATCTCCTCCCTTTTCCTCACTCAAAATACAGATCTACATAGATGCAATACAATTCCCTCATATATAGTGAGGGGTTGCCTTCTAGGGCAAAAAAACCCTAAATTAAACAAAACTTCTACCATTAGATCATCTGCCTAATGAACAACCCAAATTGAATAGAAATTACTTAGACTTTTACAAGACAATTTTACATCTATTTTTAGGTTTGAGGGTGGGGGTTCCGCTGGCCCCCAGACCCCCCAGC
>APFE031121462.1:58332-141937 GCA_000404065.3 Pinus taeda
TTCTACTATTAGATCATCCACCTAATGAATGACATAGATTGACTAGAAATTATTTAGGCTTTTACAAGGCAATTTTACATCGGTTTTTAGCTTCGGGGGCGCTACCCCCAAACCCTTACGAGGGGACAAGTCCCCCCTGTGTAGAGCGGTGTACAATCTTCTTGGGGTATACATCCAGTTGAAACCTTTGAATGCAGAAGATAATCAGGCTCCACACCCAACAAACATCGACATGAGGAAGACAAAGGTCATTAGCTCTAGTCTTGTAAACTAGGCAAAACAGAAGTTTCAGGGGAAATGGTGCAAAAGGGAATTGATCTTCTCATGAAGAGGGACACAATGGGAGTTTCTTCATGAAGGAAAAGCATGTGGGGTTCACTGGAGGTCCTCCAGGATCAAGGAATGGGGAGTACAAGGACAATGACAAAATGTCGTGTAACAAATGCCCCCTAAAGCGTGAAGGCTGAACTAGACTAAGGGATGAAATGCTTTATGAATCAGTGCGAGAACTGTAGTCTCCCATCGAAAAAACAGCAAGCAAGTACAGATACATATAAATGATTGAAAACTTTGTCATATGATACATGAATCATGGCATGGACGCATCCATATAGAGAATGATCATGTAACTGGATCTAGGTATGGGCGCAACGATCCATCAAAGAGGATCATAATGAAACCAAGGTATGGTTGCAACCATCCAATAATGAGAAGGGTCACATATGATAACTCATGGTATGGTTGTAGCCATCCATATGAAAGAGACATGCATATCAACATAATCATGTCACATCACTTCGAAACTTGGACTTTTGTGATCTGAGTCCAAGGTCTTGCACTCCAACACACCCCGATCAAAGTACAAATTCTAACATGTGAATATATGTGTTGACGTCAAACATGCTAGAAAGTCGTTTGATTACCAGTGAATGATGTAAATTGTTAACAAGCGTGAGAGAAACCACCAATAATGACAATGGTCCTTAAGGTACTATCAACACAATCCACAGAATGTGAATAGAAGAACTGAAGTCAAACACCTGTGAAATCACTCGATCGAAAGCCAATGATGTGAACTTGTCATTGAGTGCGAAGAACTTGCCATTAGGGCATGTAATCTCTAAGATACTGGAAAGGATTATCTCGGTCAACTTCCCGGATAATGAGTTGAAGTCAATAGAAAGCGATCGTGTTGAAGGAGTGCCATAACGTTTCCCACATCAACGACACAAGATGAACGGAAAATTATTTTGGATGATACAAAGAATCAAAGGTAAGTGTAACTACAGAAGGATAACTCTTGAACATATCGACGACACAACTGGAAGTTTGGTAGCTTTTGGATCCATGAGATTGGTGGTCATGATGACGTGGCAAAGATCAAATGGAAGGAAAAAATGAATGGCCCAACCAAACAAGGTCAATGATACAAAGGAGGATATCCCACTCGACACGAAGCAAAGAGTGTCATGTTCAAGAGTGAGCTGCCAACACAACTAATAAATTTCCAAATTTTCCCCCACCATTCCTGGCAAGTACCCCAATTATTTTTTAATCACAAGCTTGAAGGGGATAACATATTCTTGAACTGTAATGTCATCCTCCGGATGAATCCAACCTAGCAAGTTAATGAGCCCTAATAAGAAGAAGTTCACATTCATCATGGTGACGAATCCGATGTCATTTAATATTTTAACGAGTCTGAGAAAGGTGTAACTCGATATCTTTTTCATGTTTAGAAAGTTTAAAAAAGGCATAGAAAAGAAAACTCCACATGGTCCCTTTTCATACATTTGTGTCTCTCGAGCCCGCAAAGGTAGAAAACAATACTTGAGAGAACTGCTTGACCATTTCAGTCAAGGAGTACCTTTTTCGTAAATATTGCATCCCAGCCAAAAAAATGGGTAAACATTTACTGCGCGCACGATGTTTCACATCCATTTATGTGTTTGAAATGACAAGGGTTTAGCCATATTTTTGCTTTTAAAGGGTCAGAAAAGAGCTGAAATCGGACCCCCCATTTTATTTTATTTTGCGAGTCAAAAGGAAAAAATATTCAGCCATCTTTTCGTATGAGTTTAACGAGTCGAGAAAAGAGTTGAAACCTGACTCATCATCATCGTCAAACATCCATCACCTGCCACTGCACAAAAACTTAAAGTGTATTATCCAGTTCTTGAGGCAAAATAGGTCAAAAAGCTTAGGTGGGAAATCTGAAGCAATTTTGCTTCGAATCTAAGCTTGTGACCTTTTTCTTCAAACTGGTACCACTGTTCTAGTATTAGCTGACTAAGGTAGATCCTCCTATGCCACGCGATCTGAAGATGGCCCACTGGAGTCGTTTGATGCCCAGGATCACTGGGGGTGAGCACATGTCATACCAACATGCATTATTTTCATGGCTACGATGACAAAAGATCGTCATGGAGGACTGGCCATACAATGGCACCGACTTCTGTGGAGATCCAAATATGCCCTTACCAGATGGAGAGGACTTCGATGATGAAGGTAAACAATAAAAATTTTAATTTTGAGATTTTTTAATTTCTTTTGGTATATATGTGCTTATAACATTTCTCTTGTTAATGTAGATGTTGGACTAGAGCAGCCTGCTCGGATGTCCCCAATAGCCAGACACGTCCCCCGTCCTATTGATGTTGTTGCTCTTTATCAGGAAGGGAATGACAATGAGGAGGATATCGCGAGGAACCTTGAGGGGTTGACTCGTGGCATCCCAGAGTATGCTCTAGTAGGAGGCATCCCGGAGTATGCTAGTAGGAGACATTCCTCGTCAGTACCAGAGACACATGGTGGGAGTCTCGGATCGAATCCAGTAATTGCTTACTCGTGTTGCATGAGCTATATCATGCTACCACGATCACCATGATGATTAGCTCCTAGGTCCAGCACTTACATTTTTTGAGGCCTGCATGCCACGAATATATGAGGCCTATGAGCCGCCAATGTTATTTTTGACACACATATTATTTTTTGGGGTTCTAATGTATCAAACATTATAACCACACACACACACACACACACACATATATATATGTTCTATTTTTCATGTCTACTATGGTACAAATGGTTTGTTTTATCTTTTTACATGTTTAATAAATGTCTATCCAACACATGATTAGCTAATGTATCTGTCAATGTATTCATGCATCTAGGAATATGATGATATGTAATGTAATCAAAATGTCTTTCCAATAGATGGATACAGCGATACATTCTCAATATTTGAGGATTTCTGACAGAAAATTTCCTGTTGAGTTGAAGGACGACAAGATGTGAATCCAGGTTGACAACCAATTCTCTAATGTCAAGAGCAATGGCTTCTGACAACAATTCGATGGCTGCAATGTATTCAGTAATGTTGTTAGTTGTGCAACCTAGACAGATACCTTGAAGGTCAATCAACTCATCGTTAGGGTTGTAAATAGCCCATGTCGCAGATGATAGGTTCTGGGTACTACATCAAGCAGCATCAGCGAAACCAATGTGGGGAGTCATAGACATCTGCAAAGCAAGAAAAGCATAGTAGACAGGAAATTTGTCTAAAGAATACCACATAAAACCAAACTGTACAAAAATGAATGACACACTAATGTACACAAGTAACCATGCAAGATTACCTAATAATAGTACTTATGAGGTAAGGCCTGTTTCAGGGCTTATCGAGATGATTTCTTTCATAATCAATAAGCTCATAGGCTCCTTTCTGCAAAACACAGTTCACAATGTAGGGCCCGTGCCACATGGGTCTGAACTTGCCTGCCCCCAGCTTATAGTTAGCCTGGTCGTATAGTAAGACCAAAACATCCTTAGAGAACACATGAGGGGAGATCGACTGGTTGAAATGGGATTTGACCCATTCCTTTTGTGCTTCGATGACTAAGGCAGAGAGACGGCGAGTCTCGTCCAGTCATTCTAGATATAAGAGGTATTCTTCTTGAGGTGGCATTTCAGGGAGGAGTTCAATAGCTAACTTGAGTGAAGGAATCTCACATTCAACAAACAATGTTGCTTCCAGACCATAGACCAGCTGCAATGGTGTGAAATTGGTTGTGTCTTTGGTTGAGGTTCAATAGGCCCATAGAGCTAAAAAGAGCATAAGATGCCAATTTGACTCGTGCATCCCAATAGTACATTGAAGCATGGTGACCAAGACTTTGTTCATAGCTTAAAATTGGCCATTAGCCTAAGGGTAATATGGGGTCGAGCCATCGTGGTGAAATCCCAATGCAGATGTCAGCTCAGCCATCATGTAATCTTTGTAATGGGAGCCATGGTCTGTGACAATGGCTTGAGGTATGCCAAACCTGGAAATAACATGGTTGAAAAGGAATTGAGTCACCATCTATAGAGTATGTAGGAATCACTTCAGTCCATTTCATGAAATAATCCACAGCGACGATAATATAGCCATGCCCCTCGGCTGAACGAGGATTACATGTCATATAATCGATGCCCCATTTGCAAAAGGACCAACAATAATGATGGGGTGTAGGTGGACGGGTAGGGCACGCATCTTGCGTTGGTAAATTTGGCATTTGTGGCACTTGTGAATAACAAGAATGCATTCCTTAAAGATAGACGACCAAAAATAACCAGCACGAAGGATTTTTGAGCTATAGCATAACCAAACATATGACGACCACAGGCCTAGGAGTGGCAATCACTAAGAACTTTTTCAGCTTCCTCGATCGTAAGGCATCGACGAAGAACTAAATTGACACCGACACGGTATAAAGCATCATCGATAATATGGTAGGGTTGGGAGTGATGTTGGATCCTTCAACAGTCATCCTTAGTCAACACGGACCGAAACGTGGACATCTGGAGATAAAGGATGATATCACCGCACCACAGGTCAAAGGTGCTAATTAGAAAGAGGGTCTCATCTGGAAGCTGTTCATTTGCACCACTAGGAAGAGACTTAGAGGGAAGTGAGCAAATCAATTTAGCGAAAACAAGTGACTTCTTAGATTTGGCAGTAGTAAATACCAAATCGAATTCTTGTAGGATCACGATCCATTTAGAATATTCCCCCCCTGGCAACTGATGAGCCACGATATAAGTCATGGCGATGCATTCAGAAATAACTATAGTCGTGCACAAAAGGATATAGTGTCGAAAGCGTTAAACAGCTTGAAGGGAAGCCAAAGCCAACTTCTCGACATGTGCATAACGCGTTTCAATGTCGAGGAGATTTTGACTAAGGTAGTAGATTACATGTTCGTTGCCTTCGTCATCGTCTTTGACCAAGACCATAGCAATGGTTCTAGGGGTCGTGGCTAGGTAAAGGAAGTAATCACGATAATAATCCAGTGGTTGCAACAAAGGAGCATTTACGAGGATGGCCTTGAGATCATCGAAATATTTTTGGGCCACCTCGTCCCATACAAAGGGCATTCCTTGTTTGAGCAACCGGGTAAATTTTGTGGCTAACCCGGTGTAATTGGGTATAAAACGACAGAGAAAGTTGGCCTTTCCTTGCAAGCTTTGGAGTTGGTGCAGTGAAGATGGAGGGGGTAAATTTACAATGGCCTCGACTTTTAGCGGGTCAAGGCAAATACCGTCCTTGGAAACGATGAAGTCAAGGAGTCGTCTGGATTCTACGTAGAAAACACATTTTTGTGGGTTTAATCGTTTGTTATAGTGTCTGTAGCACAAAAAAAATTGCCGAAGATGGTCTGGGTGATCTTGGCGCCTACGAGAATGATCAGGAAGGTCATCCAAGTATGGTTGGACAATGTTGTGAATATCATGAAATGCATAGGACATTTCCCTCTGAAATGTAGCCCCAACATTTTTGAGGTCGAAAGGGAGCTTTTTGTACGTGAACATTCCCCATGGATAGATAAAAGCTATCTTTTATTGATCAGCCGATGTGATGTTGATCTAGTTGTAACCAGAAAAACCATCCATAAAGGAAAAGATCTCGCTCCCAACACATTCATCAATGATTTGACCAATGAAGGGAGTAGGATAGTTATCTTTAGGATAGGCATGATTTAGATCTCGATAATCAATGCAAATGTGTATCGTGCCCTGTTTTTTAGTCACCAGGACAATATTGGACACCTAGTCTGTAAGGGGAATGGGGTAGATGAACTCAAATTTAAGAAGATTTTCAACTTCACCCTTAATAACGGCGGCCTTCCTAGGTGCACTAGACGAAGTCTTTGGTGAGCGGGCTTTGCGTGTGGATAGTTTGGGGTTTCGTGCACTACAATGCTAGGATTAATGTCAGCATTTCTTTGTAGGACCACACAAACACATCACAAAATTCCTAAAATATATGACTATATGTCTTGATCTCATCAGGAGAACAAGATACCCCAATATGAATGTGTTCAACGATTCCGAGTTTGATAGAAATGTCAATCAGCATTGTTTGGGTAATATTACCCAAATTTCCTTGCAACCATACTTTGTGAGTAATGATCAGTAGTGGAAATGGAGAAGAAGACTCTTCAAAAATGGTATACATGACTGTCGGATGAGGCAGGAACGAGGAGCGATGATGAGTATCGATCCAAGGTGGTTCCTCGAGAGACCTGACTTCCATGATATCTTCATCAGCAAGGAAGGTCTCGATTAAGGGATCATGAAGTTCCATAGTCCCAAGCCAAGAGGATTGAGAGTATGTATCGAGAGAGGTCTTTGACATAAAAGAACTAGAGGATGTAGAACTCAAAACCAAAACAATTTCCATGTAATTGACTTCGGCGGGGCTAAGCGGCATGACCTCACCCGAGGCATCAACAAGATCTGGTGAAGGTATGACCCAAGGATCAAATTTGACCGAGATCATGTCGACAAAGGCAACATGAGGATGTGGGAGTAGAAAAATTCTTATTAAGGCAGAATCTTTGAAAAGACCTTCCCCACAAACTCCCATAGGGAGCACCAGTGTGCTTGACATATAGAACATTGCCATCTGAGGAGGAAGAGGCAAAGAAAGACAACTGGTCAACAATGACAATCTTCCCTTGATGGGGAAAACAAATCACGTGAGATAAAGAGGAGGCCACGAAATGCATGGCATGGGTCCAACTTCGGCCAAGTAGAAGATTATAATTGAGATCGGCGTCAACAATTTCTACCTCAACTTACACTATCTTGCCTTCCAGAGTGATGGAAAGGTTAGGTAAGATACCAAAGGGTCACAAATCCCACCCAGCAAAAGCTTCCAAAGTGTTCGGAGATTGGTTCAAATCAGGAGAACCAATAGCCTTCCAACATGCGGTTGCCATGATGTAGGTGGAGGCACCTTCATCGATGACAACCCGATGGATGGTCTTCTCATTGATGATTACCTAGATAAGAAAGCAAATCTGATGAGGGAGACGCGGAACATGGTTCTCTAGATCAAAACATATCAAATTTGAATCGGTGGGATCGATGCCCTCGATAGCTGACAACAAATATTTCCACTGTGATGGGCAGCTTTGGAGCACCTCGAGGGCCGACATGGATGATGACACCTAAGCCAAATCCTCAGCAATATTATAGTTTTGAGTGGCTTGGGCATTGGGATTATACGAGGATTTCTGCAACACACCTCGAGAGGGTGGTCGTATAGCAGAATCAGGGTTAGGGCGCTCAGTATGAAGACGGCTAGAACTCGAGGTAGAAGAAGAAGGTGCGACTTTTTTCTCTTTCCCAGCTTTCAAAGCAGGATTTTGATCATCTTTCGATCTGGTAGCCACATTAATAGGCATACTCATCATGAACACTTGAGATACGGAGGAAGCAGATTGCGTTGGTCTACCATTTGGGTTTGCTGAGATAGAAATGTCTCTTTGAGGATTGTGGGGGTCCCATTGAGAAAGCAGCTAAATTCAGATCGTCACAGACAATCCTTAGTGTAGTGATCTTCCTCACAAATGAGGCAAGGATACTTAGGTTTCCGTTGCAAAGATTCACCAACAGATGATTTGGGAGGACCCTGTTTTGGGGCATCGAATTTACCTTGCATTTGCCTTTCTTCTTTCCTTTTGAGGATTTATCCACTGCGGTAGAGTGGACATAATGGACCTCTGGGGTTTTACCAGGGCCACGTGGATTCTGGGATGAACTATTAGGAACAGTATTTGAGACCGACTTCTGTTTGGAAGAAGTTTAGCAGGGGTTTGGGATACCGAACCAATAACTCCATTAACGGGAGGTACAACTTGTGACTTTGATGTTGTGGGATCGGATGATGGACACGGAGCATTGGGTAATAACTCATACAAAGTGACAGACTGAGAGTAAACTAGATCTAAGTAATAGGCACGAGAAATGGCTTTCTCTTCAGTAACACATCCATCCATAGCTATATCGCGAGAAATTGGGGCCATGAATGACTTGGTGAACCATTCAGTGAGTAGATGATCAACAATCTCAAATTTTATCAGGCGATGTCTATGTCTCCATTCATGGATGTGATCATAGATGTGTGCCGCAGTATCTTGCTTAAGCGATGTGAGAAAATGGGTTCCAGTTTCATAGCGAACCGAAAACTGAAAATGCGTGAGGAAAGCCATGGCTAAAGAGTTAAAGTCATGGTAAGTACTTCAAGGTAGCTCGATGTACCACTTATCTGCTGTGCCTATGAGGGTTCGTTGGAAAAGACAGAGATGAATGGAATCGTCAACGTATGGGTTCGATGAGCACCAGAGGTGATATGTCATCACATGGGCCTGAGGATCTTCTTTAGGTTTCCTGTTGAACTTTGGACAATCACTTAGTATCTTGGACAGCACTAGAGGCCAGTATGGAAAATGAAGGATTGGATCATTCGTAAGGCGATCTATATCAGGCAACTTGAGTGTAGCCAAGAATGGAAATTGGGTGTTAAAAGGAATGGGAGGTCGATAAGCGAGTCCGAACGGAGGGGCCCATCGTTGCTAGTAAGGATTTTGGCCCCACAGTGGGGGATTTTGGCAATATGGCATCTGAGGCTACCCCCATTATAAACTACTTTGACCATAGGGAGGATTTTGTCCTTGAATACCTTGGAACTGTCTCGCCATAGGTTGATGATAAGCAACGTATGGGTTAAAAGGCTATTGAGCCTATTGACCTTGGACATAGGGATATTGGACCTATTGTCCTTGAACATATGGGTGATGAACCTGTTGCCCCTGAATAATAGGATTTTGAACCTGCTTTCCTTGGGCATAAGGTTGATACACTTATTTCCCTTGGACATAGGGATTCTGTACCTACTGCCCTTGACCAAAAGGATTTTGAACCTGGTGACCTAAGGCATTAGGGTTTTGTACCTAATGCCCTTGGCCAACAGGATTCTGGACCTGTTGACCTAAGACATTAGTATTTTGAGCCTGCTATTGTAGGACTTGAATTTGACCTTGCCGTTACAAGGGTTGACCCTGTTGATATGTATAAAAGGGTTGATGTTGCCCTGGTTGGTTTTTTTGTTGCAAGGGTTGACCTTGCGGTTACAAAATTTGTCCCTGAGGTTGTAGAGGTTGGCCCTACGAGGACATGGGTTGGGAGGTGTGCGGAGCATATTTCATCTGTTGCTGTAGGGTTTGCTACAACTGTTGCAAGGGTTGACCTTGTTGCAGGATTAATTTCCCTTATGGTTGCGCGAAGAGCCCTTGTTGCAACAAAGGTTGCCCTTTTGGTAACAAAGGCTGCCCTTGTTGTTGTAGAGGCTATCCTTGCTATTGCAAGGGTACTTAAACTGTGCCCGGGAAATTTCCGAACTAAATCTGGCCATAGCCAAGCTGAATGTACTGCTTAGATTGGAAGGTGTAAGGTTGATTAACCATTCCTTTAGAACCATATGGAACATAAGGAGTTTGGTATTAGATCTGAGTCCCATAGGGCTACTGCTATTGAACATTGCTCGATCCAGATAGACTAATGGGATTCTGAACCTAATGGTACTAGACATTGCTTGATCTAGTAGGATCAACAGGGTTGTGAATAATACCAGAAGAAGGATGGTTCATACCAAGCATGTGAGCTTATGAGCCACTCACATTGGTGGCACCTGACACCATAGAAACATTCAGGTTTTTCCCCCAGGCGATGGCACAACCTGGCCACTGACTAGAGGGATGGAGGAACTGACAGAGACATTCTTCAAAACTTCTGGTTGTGCCTGACGAGTGCCTGGGATTGACAATACAAGGGTATTCGGAATGGTGGGTTGCACTGGGACTGAGGTAACATCCTGTTGGGAAGTCATGTTCACAATGAACGGACCTGACGTAGGCATGGCGTCTGACGCCCAAATAAGGTTTGTAGATTTTTCTCTACAAATTAGCTAGCTCACTGATATCATGTAGAAATTTCACCTGTAGATCAAACTTATATATGCAATGTACTAAAGCATAATACTAGATCTACATCTACCATAAACTTTTTGGAAGCTTAATTGAACATGAGCAACATCAAGCATGAACACATATAACTGATAAGAAGGAATCAATCACACATAACATAGAATATATCACTAGGGAAAGAACCAGCATAAAACCCCAACACTATATTATCAATCAAGTGGAAATCCTCAACAACATACAAAAAGAATCAGCTCAAAAGCTATCCTGCTCTCTCTGTACTCTGATGATGAAACTCATGGACTACTTAGCCCTGTATATAAAGGTTGCACCTCAGATCCAAGCTCCTATTTCCTTGCGCAATTTTGATTGGGATCCAATTACAAAACACATGTAAATTGACCTGATCATACCTGTTATCACCTTAGGTCCAACTACGCAGTCATAGAAGGAAGAAGCTTCCTTCCCCATGCAAGGAATACTTTCTAGAAATGTCCTAGCATCTGATAGTACACTGTCCCACATCTGATCTCAACTAGGTCTCTAACAGAAGTGACATGCATTAGTTATCCATGAGTGATAACATAGTTATCTGAAAAATAACAATTGTCACATGCATGCAAGCATCAACAAACTGTATCTCATTAATTTAACAACTTGTTAAATTAATCTAACTGAACTTGACTAAGTTAAACTAAGTCAGCTAATCCTCTCAATATAGAACTCATCCTTAATTCCTCAATCAGTGAAGTAAATCAAGGACACATTCCCCAACCAGTGGAGAAATAATTGCATGTTCTCACAAAGACTTCAAGTTTGTTTTTCCTTAAATAATTAACTCATGGAGACCAAATTCGAATTTTACTTCCTATAGATAGACCAGGGGCTGCTATAAATAGGAAGGGACCTAGAAATGCTATTTTTAGAAGATGTTATTTTTATTAGTTTCACCTCTCACCCAAGGTGGCCAAAATGCTCATTGGCCAAACTGCTATTTTTAGAAGTGCTATTTTTAGCAATTCTATTTTTAGCACTTCCAAAATTTAGCATTTCTTGTTGCACACTTTTCAATAGGGTTATGGTAAAGTGATGACGCACTAGGTGTACCTGAAACCAACTGTGCCAAAGACACATAGTTGGGTGGAAAATTGGTGAGAATACCCCCAAAATAGGGGAAACCCTCAGAAGGAAAAGGTAGCTCTTCCTACTCAACAGTATGTGGAGTAAAAACTTCAGACTCTTCCAGAGACGTGACAGGAGCATCGCCTTCAGGTTCCATGTCCAGAAATAAATGACGACGAATGGCCGAAGAAGTACAATGGGATAGTTCCAATAGAACACCCGACTGGTCATACGGACTGTAAGGACGTTGCGGTGATATCACAACAGGGTCAAATAGAGGACTCAAAGGGAAAATAACTAGTCCAAGCTGATCGTAAGTGGTCAGCGAGTCCTCAGGAGTTTAAACGGGATTGTCCGGAGATTCAGGGCCAAGATCAGCAAATGACTCAGTATCGAAAGTAGGTGGACGAGGAGATAAAAAATGTTGAATACTCAGAACAATTTTGAGTCCAACACCTTGGTCCTAAAGTGACTCTGGTAACTCAAGAAACGGCTCCTCAGACAATCTTTCAGATGGAGGAGATGAAGAGGAACTAGGTGAACCAGATGGTTCAGCCATGATGACCTTGTCTTAGTCAATAGAAAAATTAACTTCAAGGCTTTAAAATGTTCTTTTAAGGGAAACTCATGATTTGGTCTAAAAAAACTAACATGGTGTTTTTGGATTGTGGGCAATCATTTTTTAAGATGCATAAAAGACTGGTGATCTTTCATTTTTTAAGAGTCGAGAAAGAGACAAAAATGACTCTATCACTTTCGAATGGAAATGAGCTCGAAAGGACAAGTGCTCGAATAGTCTTTTAAGTTTAACGAGTCAAAAAGATCAAATGACTACTTTATATGATCTAGGTAAACAGGATTACCAGGCAACCGTGAACTGCAAAATACCTCCCGCTGAACCAAGAAGTATGAGCAGGAAATGTCCCTGAATGATGTGTTCGGTCACGGTGTATCAGGTTTGCAAGGCAGCCGAATCGGCTTCCTAAGGATAAAGGATTGCAGCCTAGAGAGGTCTCCCATTATATAATCGATTGTATAGGGAGCAAAAATCTGTACTAGTTTTGTCTAATGCCAGAGATAACAACAACTGCTAGGTTTAAAGATGTTGGAACATGTCTCTAGACTAGACCTTCTAGATATGATCGTTAAATGTCAAATGTGCCTTAGGTTAATTGAATTCATTTTAAAGTTTATCTTGAGTTATGTTTCAGTTTTCAGGTCTTAGTGATGCGACTTGAAAAACCTAAAATGCAACTAAATGAGACGAGACCCTTTCAATTCGATGAAATGTCTACACTAGAGAGGGTAGAAACTACTCAATCAAATGCAAACAACCAAGAAACTGAAAACGAAATGATATTTCACTACCTTACTTTTTCGAAAAATAAACTAATGAAAAATGCATTCCAATTCCTAATTTCCTAACAAGCACATATCTAACAATCCTTTCAATACAAAATTGATTTCTTTTCTTCTTCCAAATGCCAATGCAATTCTAGTCTTTCAATGATGCAAGCTATCATAGCACAATGATGCAACAAACTAGAATTTCACACTTTTTCATGAAACACTGAAATAAACTTTTTGCATAAAGTTCTTCGATAAAAAAAAAAAATCGAGGCAATAAGCTATTCAAGCAGATGAAAGCATGAAAAGAGAAGCTCATTCCGATCAATGAAACATCAACTTTACCAACAACAAGAGAAGCAACCTAATCCATGCTAGAAAAGAAATGTTTAGGAAAGAAAACAAATACTTTTCAAACTAGTGTAATATAGGTCAAATTCGTAAAAGGACCAAAAACAAAATGCGAGGAGTAAGTATACCTAAAACATGACTTACTGAGTAAAACAGTCGAATGGATGACAAACTAGATGCCCTAGTGTCGTTGACCACCCAATGACTCAAGCAATCAAGTAGGAGGATGATAAGCCAACAAGAAAACAAAACCAAATGAAAAGTAGCTTTCTAGTCAAGGAGAAAATGGTCTAAAAGGCTTACGGGGTCAAAATCATAAGAGCAGAACACACTGGCCAAGATTGGGGTGAAACCCTAATCTTCACTTACAGGCATCAACATGACTACCTAACTGACAACAAGCACCAGAGGCACAAACACTAAATGTGCGCCCACATAGATACCCTTTCACCCAAAAGAATGAAATTGAAAATATCATCAAGAAACTCTTGGAAGCTAGTGTCATTCATCCTAGCATTAGTCCTTATTCATCGCCTGTGGTCATGGTTCTCAAGAAAGATGGGGAATGGCGTATGTGTCCAGACTTCAGGGCCCTCAACAAGCTGACAGTCAAAGATAAATTTCCCATCCTAGTTGTTGATGATTTTTTGGATGAACTAAATGGGGCTCAATTCTTTACTAAGCTAGACCTTCGCTCGGGCTATCACCAAATTTGCATGAAAGAAGTAGACATTCTAAAGACTGCTTTTTGTACTCATGAAGGCCATTATGAATTCGTGGTAATGCCATTTGATCTCTGTAATGCCCCATCCACTTTTCAGAGCCTCATGAATAACCTGCTCAAACCATATCTCAGAAAATTTGTCCTTGTTTTCTTTGATGACATCTTCATCTACAACCTCACTTGGGAAAAACATCTTCAGCATGTAGACATGCTCTTGCAACTGCTCTGGAAGCATAAATTATTTGTCAAATTGTCTAATTGCTCTTTTGGCATGAAATGAGTTGAGTATTTGGGCCACATTGTGGGGCATGAAGGTGTCAGGGTGGATCCCAAAAAGATCCAAGCAATGCAAGATTGGCCCCAACCAAATACCTTCAAGAGTTTAAGAGGATTTTTGGGTTTCACTGCTACTATCACATATTTGTCCACAATTATGGTCACATTGCTAGCCCACTCACTCACCTTCTCAAGAAAAATTCATTCCTCTGGAATGATGAAGCGCAATAGGCATTTATAGCTCTCAAACATGCCATGTGTTCCACTCTCGTATTAGCACTACCCGACTTCTCCAAATATTTTGTGATTGAATGTGATGCTTTAGGTATGGGCATTGGGGTTGTCTTAATGCAGGAAGGTCGACCCTTGGCCTTCACTAGCCAACAACTATGTGGGACAAATTTGGGATAATCTACCTATGATGAGGAGATGATGGTCATCTTACATTCAGTGGATACCTGGAGACCATACTTATTAAGGTGACATTTCCAAATCTGCACAAACCATCAAAGCCTTAAATATTTTCTCGAGCAACACCTATCCTCACCACAACAAAATAAATGGCTAGCCAAAATGTTGGGATATGATTATGAGATAATTTACAAGAAAGGGTGCGAAAATGTTGTAGTGGATGCTTTATCACGCCAATTTGAGGAGGAAAGCACCCTGCTAGCAATCTATCTTCCCATTCCATAGTGGATTGAAGAGGCTCGCAAGGAATGGTTTTCACACCCTTCGCTCTCCCAACTCATTAATCAATTGCAAGAAGATACAAATTCCATAGCGGGCTACTCTTGGTAGGATGAGATTCTTTGCTATAAGGAAAAAGTAGTGATATCACCAACATCCACCCTCAAAAATCGCATTTTAGCAGAGTTGCACTCATCTCCCTTTGCAGGCCATTCAGGTTTTCAAAAGACTTATGCTCGCACTTGGCATTCATTCTTTTGGACAGACATGAAAAAGGACATTCTTACTTTTGCAGCTGAATGTGATGTGTGGCAGTGCCATAAAGGAGAAACAGTCAAATCCCCGGGCACTTTACAACCATTGCCCATCCCTGCCTGAAACTAGACTGATGTTTCTGTGGATTTCATTACTGATCTTCAGAAGTTAGGCAACAAGTCAATCATCATGGTGGTTGTGGATAGACTTTCTAAGTATGCTAATTTTTGCATGCTACCCCACCATTTTACACCCACTTTGGTGACTCAATATTTCATGGACCAGATCTTCAAATTGCATGGCATGCCCACTTCCATTGTGTCTGATTGTGACTCGCTCTTCACCAGTAAATTTTGGCAGGAACTCTTCAAGCTAAAAGGCACCCAACTCCAACTCAGTACTTCCTATCATCCCAAAACTGATGTTCAAACTGAAGCAGTCAACAAATGTTTGGAGACCTACCTCAGGTGTTTCACTTTAGAAAAGCAACATCTATGGGTATAGTGGTTACCTCTAGTAGAATGGTGGTATAATACTAACTATCATGCCACCACTAAGATGACTCCATATGAAGTAGTTTATGGTCAACTCCCCCTTCACCTACTTCTTATATCTCGGGATGCTCTAAGGTACAAGTAGTGGATCAACTCCTACAAAACCATGCAACCATGCTTGCCCGCCTCAAATATAATCTCCATCAAGCTCAAAATCGCATGAAGCAACAAGCAAACCAACATCGTTCAGAGTGCCCATTTCAAGAAGGGGATCAAATATTCTTGAGACTACAACCATATAAGAAAATGTCACTCAAAGACAAGGGTTGTAAGAAATTATCTCCAAAATTCTATGGACCATATCAAATACCTTAGCACATCGGAGAAGTAGCCTATAAGCTACCCTTTCCACCCACCGCAAAAATCCATCCTGCCTTCCATTTCGCATGCCTCTAGAAAGTGGTTGGGAACAATTGCGAAATTCAAACCAGTGTACCCAAATTGGATGAAGAAGGTTCAATCTGGCTCCAACCTAAACAGGTTCTTCACACGCGAGAACGGCACCTGCACAGCCGCGCGATCAAGGAAGTCCTCGTCAAATGGAAAGGCACCTCTCCAGAAGATGCGACCTGGGAACCAATGTTAGACCCCTATACTACTAGTGTCCTTATATTAGTACAACCCCCTTATTATATTGTTGTACCCATGTAGTCCCCATATTATTATTACTGTGCCCCATAGAAGCCCACTATTGTTTATATTGTGCCCTTAAATTATTATTGTTATGTCGGCGTTGATTATATTATGACCCCTTAGACTCCTATATATAGAAAGGAGGTATTGTCATTTGTATCATCCAAGAATTTTTCATTTATGTAATGTAAAGGAGGTTTCCCCCTCGAAGAGGCTGAATTCTAAGGCATTGATCTATCTTTTTGTGAGCTGGTTCCATAACATTTGGTATCAGAGCTTTGGATTCTAGGGTTTCCCTGCTCCAAATAAGTCATCGTGGAATTTTCAATATAACTTTTTTTTCTGCGACATTTCAGAAGCAAAAAAAAGAACCCATTTGAGAAAAACTCGTGCTAAACCTCAGGTCCAAATTTCAGATCTTTTCGTGCTATATTTGCGGAGATATGGTCTAAGGAATTTGGTCTTTTTGCAGACTCCTGAATTACATTCCAAACAGGTGACCTAGGGAAAATAGTCATAACTTTTGTTTTGAGCATCAGATTGAAATTTTGTAAGAAGTTGCATAAATAAGATAGACTATATTTTATTGTGTATGTTTTTCAGATCCTAAGGTCAAAACAGTTACATGTGGCACTTCACACAAGTTCTCTCTTCTGAAAAGGTATATAATTAGGTCATCTTGGGAGATTGTGCATAACTCTTTCTTGGAGAATATAAATTTGATCAAACTGATGGCATTGGAAAGAGGACACAGAGGGCTACTACAGGTCATAATTTTAGAACTTAAAGATCTGAAAGTACAGAGTTACAGTCATTTTAAGATCAAGTTCCTAAAATAAAAAAGGCGAGATGAGGAAGTTTGATGGCAAGGATCCGGTAAATTGGATACTACAAATGGAGAAATATTTTGATCTACATTGTGTACCACTAACAAAAGGTATGTATTACATCTTCATAGTTAGAACAAGATCAATTTTTATGGTATAAAGGACTTTGTTCTCTTAAACAACTTGTTACGTGGTCAATTTTCATGGAGGAAATTATAGCACATTATGAGAATACAAAGAGCAACACCTTCTTTAGGGCAACACCACAACAATTGGAAGAAAAAAGAGAAAAAGGGCTTTGTTACAAAGTGGAAAGAAAAATTATGGCAACAAAGGAATTCTACCCCTCACAACTATAAAGATGAAAGTGTTGTTTCTCCTAGCCTTCCACAACCTACAAGGGTTACACCACAACAATTGGAAGAAAAAAAGAGAAAAAGGGCTTTGTTAACAATTGTGATAGCAAATGCACTAAAGGTCATAAGTGTGCTGAGAATAAATTATTTTACATAGAGTATGAAGAGGAGGAAGAAAAGGATCAAGAAACATAAAAAGAGGAGAAGAAAAGGATCAAGAAACATCAAAATAAGAGGATATACCCAGGACCCAACCCCATAGAAAGAAGAAATGAATCCGACCATATCTTGTAAAGCATTGGCAAGAATTACCACTCCTCAAACTCTCAAGATAGAAGAACATATCAAGAAGAAAAAGGTTCAAGAAGTGAATGATCACATCAAGAAAGAAGAAAGGAATCCAACCATATCTTGTAATGCATTGGCCAAAATTACCACTCCTCAAACTATCCAGATAGAAGGACATATCAAGAAAAAAAATGTTCAAGAAGTGAAAGATCACATCCAGCATCAAGAAATGAATCTGACCATATGTTGTAAAACATTGGAAGAAATTACCACTCCTCAAACTCTCAAGATAGAAGGACATATCAAGAAGAAAAAGGTTCAAGTAGTGAAATATCACATCAAGCATAAACAACAAGTTCTCCAACTTTTAAAGGATAACGCCACTTTGGTACAAAATCAAATGAAAGAACAGGTAGATCAACATTGTAGTGAAAAATGTTTTGATATGGGTGATTGGGTATTTTTACTGCTACATCTCAAGCAAGCTATTTATGATAAAGAAATGTTGGCAATACTACATGCACTTAAGAAATGGCGACCTTACCGAATGGGAAGACACTTCAAGGTAAAAATGGAACATGATAGTCTTAAATACTTTTTAGTACAACTATTATATTTAGAAGAATAGAAAAAATGGGTCACAAATATGTTGGGTAATGACTTTGACATCATCTATAAAAAAGGGAAGCAAATTTTTGTTGCAGATGCACTCTAAGAAAGGATGAGGATGCGGAAGCATTATTTTGTGTTATTTCTATTATCCAACCAGATTGGATAAATGAAGCAAGGAATGAATGGAAGAAGGACAAAGAAGTGTGGCCACTCATTCAAAAGTTGTAGAATATCCCAATTCAAACAATATTCCCAGAACTTGAAGACGAAGGAAAAATCATATTGGAACCTGGAGCAGTCACAGAAACAAGAACCCGATAGCTACGAAATCGATCAATTTCAGAATATCTCATCAAGTGGAAGAACTTACCCTCTGAAGATTCCACATGGGAGGAAATTTTTTTTATACAGAAGCATCAAGAACTACTCAAGCATTGAGGACAACACTTTTTGAAGGAGAGGGGCATGTTAGGCCCCTATACTACTAGTGTAACCCCTTATTGTTATTAGTACAACCCCCTTATTATATTGTTGTACTCATGTAGTCCCTATATTATTATTACTGTGCCCCATAGAAGCCCATTATTGTTATTATTGTGCCCTTACATTATTATTGTTATGTCGTCTTTGATTATATTTTGACCCCTTAGACTCCTATATATAGAAAGGAAGTATTGTCATTTGTATCATCCAAGAATTTTTCATTTATGTAATGTAAAGGAGGTTGCCCCCTTGAAGAGGCTGAATTCTAAGGCGTTGATCTATCTTTCTATCTTTTTCTGAGTTGGTTTCATAACAACCAGCCACTGTTCTTTAGCCGTTTCCGCAACTTTAGCCTTGAGGACAAGGTTGTTTTTATGGGGGAGGGCGTATTAGGGTCCAACCCTAACCCCCTTATTTATTTAATAGGGTCAAGTCATAGTTATAGTAAATTAAAGAGTCAATAAAGCCATACTAATAATTGTAAGTGGTTGACCCACATTTAAAGAAGGGACCACAATTAGTTGCAAATGGGCCATGGTATTAGATAGATGGTATTAATAAGAACCATGGTATTGACCCATGGTATTGCATGTATGAATCCTATATAAAGGATAGAGACTCCCTATTAAGGAGAATTGTGTCTTATTTTGTAATCGAGCCCTACTGTATTGGAGGTTGCCCCCTCGAAGAGGCAAGCGAACATTGCTTTCCTTTTTGAATAATAAAATACATGTTGTTATTTATCATTATTCTATGTTCTGGGTTATATTTCTTCACATATTTGGTATTCTAGTATCTTCTCGCAGGTCAAGAGCATAACATGTAACTAGAAAAGTTCTCACGAAATCATGAAATCCAAGACAAACAAAAGGATGGTTCCCTAGTATGGTTGCCAATTTGTGGTGAAGTAAAATTATAAGTGCGAACACAAACAAATTCCTCTAGCCCAATAATGGGTCTAGCCACAATAGATACATTCTATGGAAGATTTCCTTACGTTAGAACCAATTAATAGGGCCTACCTCTTAGTATGCTTATCCCATTTGATGATTTCCTTGATTTCTCGCTCTAGCTATCTCTCGCTTCCTTCTACAAGCACGTGAAACAAGTAAACAAGAGCAAACAACAACCGTGATAAGAGACAAATTGTAATTCCACCTACTTAACAAGTCAAGAAACATCAAGCCATGAATATGTAAGATGACAAAACATGTAGGAAATCAATCAGTAGTTGCATATATATTGATATCAAAGAGAGATTACAACCATTGTCTTGACGTTGTGGTTCTCCTCTGACAAGAGAAGGTTCCCACACACTTCTGCTAGCATTCCATGATGGCCTCAATAAACAATAGTTTTAATGCTCTTCCCTTTAGGCTTCACTCCAAACCAAAACACACTTCTCCCTCACACGACTAGATAACTACAATTAGGAATAGTTTGCTATTTACTCCAAACCAAAATAGCACTAGCACACCAACATTAACACTTCAATACTAACACTAGCTTGTGCTTGGGAAGAAGGGAGGTTTATATAGGATGAATGGATGGGAGATGGATCCTCTTCCCATGGGAGAAGGTTTTATCCCTTGAGGTAGTTCCATCATTATAGGGGAAAGGATCCCAAACTAACATCCTCAACCCCATTTGGCCAAACCATTTACCAGACTTCCATTACAAAGATTCTAGAGCTCGAAGCTTCGGCTCTTAATTTAAAAAACCTTCCATAACAGGACCAATGTGAATGGAACATAGATTAGTCACTCTGGTTGGTGCTAGGGATAGTGCTAATCTCTGCACATTAGTGTGGGGAAGACAAAGGTCATTAGCACCAGTCTTGTAAACTGGGAAAAACAGAAGTTTCAAGGGAAATGGTGCAAAAGGGAATTGATCTTCTCATGAAGAGGGACATAATGGGAGTTTCTTCATGAAGGTAAAGCATGTGTGGTTCACTATAGAGGTCCTCTAGGATCAAGGAATGCGGAGTACAGGGACAGTGACAAAATGTTGTGTAACAGGTACGGAATTCAAGACAAGAGTAGTCATGGACCGATATTCTTTGAGGATTAGCTATCCAAGATAAGAATAGTCCAATAATAGGTCATACTCTAGAAACACCTAGGTGGGTATGTACGTTGTAGAGACAATGATGATGGTGTCTACACATCATTTATCTTGCCAGCATTGTGCTATGATCTTGTGGACAGATAGAGTTGTTAGTCAAGGCCTTTCTATATGACAATGCTAGTTATATGATGCTAGATAGATGGGTTACCAATCTTACTCATACTATGAGATCTCTTCATTTTGAGAATGACCATGTACCTCCTATGAATACCTCCCTAGTTAAGAGGAGTGTTGAAAAATGTATAACTAGATTTGGTATTCATTAGTTTGAAATGTATTCTTGTATATATAAAATGAAAAATATATATATATTTTTATTGGAGCATGGGTTTCATGCTCAAGTTATTTGATTTTATAGGTCAGGCACCCATTGAGTGCTTCTAGGGTTTGTCATAGGTATAAGAGTCATTTCCATATATGGAAAACCCTATGCACACAATGTAAATTGTAAAAGAAAAAATATTTTGTCTTGAAAATGTCAAATTACCCACCAAGATCAAGTCAGCCTACATAAGTTGTCAAGTCAACCTACATGAAGAGCCACAACCACCCTTGAAGGAAGCCTATATATAAGAGGAATGCATCCTCCATTTGGATAATTCCCTCGCTCATATCTCAAATGAAGAAGGAATAAGTAGAAGTACGAATAAGGAAGTGTGAAGAATAAGGACAAGAAAATTCAAAGTGTATTGGGTCTCTCTACTTTCTTCTGGGAGTGCGAAGTTAGGCTTTATGCACTGGGCAAGTTTAAGGTTCAATTTTGAAGCAAGAAGAGAAAGAAGGAAAGTAAAGGTCTCTTGGGGTTTTCTACCAGACCTAAGATTCAAATCAAGGTAAGCAAGGTCAAGGGAAGAGCAATTAGAGGGAGATAGAAGTCTCCTAGAGAAGTAGCAGCAGTTGTTGGGGCAGAATTTTGGATTTACTCAGAGGTCAAAGTTATTTAGCAGGAGGCCGAGGAAGACTTGATCTTGGAGGGTATTTTTCTAAGTCTAGGTCATGGTATTTGTTAATTGAAATATACAAAAGATAAGAAGAGATTTTGCAGGTTTTACCCTCATGAGGAGGGGTTTTGGCATTAGTTTGTATCCTACATATTGTGTCATTATTCTTACTATTTTGGTAGTTGTTTGATGTATTTCACATTGAAATAAGAAATATCAAATATAATCAGTAAAAAGCTAACACAAGCATTTATAATGTTAAGAGAATTAACATATACATTTCCCTATTGAGTTCTCAACATATTGAACATTCCTCAACGCATTTCTCTTTCATATTACTTACACATAAATATACTAAGGAATCACATTAAGTCATAAGACTAGAACTATAACCATAATACTAGGATTTCATAAAATTTAATTGAAACTTTGGTAGGACTAGTTATATTATAACCATACATGAGACCTTCCCTTATCACCATACTACCCTAGGGATAGGAACTTACGTTTTCTTGGGTGGGGCATGTTGGTATCTTCGTCGGGGCTATAGATGCTCGCTAGCAGTGGAGCAAGGCCAATGGTGCTAGATTAAAATCTAGTGTGTAATCCTCCCACTCCTTCTATTGAGGTAACTTCCAATGGGGTATGCTAACATCTCCACCAAGACTATGAAATTTCACTGGAAGTGGAGCAAGGTCAGTGGTATTGGACTAAGTCTAATGCATAATCCTCACATCCTAGGAATGTTGTATTTTCTAAATAAATTTAAATAAGGCCTCTAACATGAAGGGTAAACAAGAATCCAGAAATTTCCTCATCTTAAGATAGTGGATGACTCCATCAAAGCTATGGACACTCAATGGAAATAAAGCAACATATGATTCTAGAAACCCATGTCATGTGAAAAAAAAAAGTAAACCAAAATCCCTGGAAACTAGTGTCCTTTGTTTCAATAAAACTTTAATAAAAAATGCAAGTCACTCTTATAAATCTTAATTAGTTCTATGATTTTGTAATTTCTTAATAATTATCTGTAAGAAGGTATGACTTGTCATAGTTTTGAATGCTCTTATGAAGAATGACATATACCAATTTATGGTCATGTGCCCTAACTCACTATTATAATTACTCAATAAACTGAAAATGATGAACAATAGTTTTTTGAATATTCACTAAACTCTTTAATTTCTGCATATTATGGATCTCATATGTCTATCTCTTGTTTCATTCTTGTTGTCGATTAATAAAAACTTTGATATGTAAATACTTTCCTTCTTTTTATTTACTTTTTTTCCTTGAATTTCCTTGTCCTCATAAGTCGAATTCATGCCCAATACGAAGGAATATGGTTTGCATTCTTGATCCTCTGCAGGGGAGCATCATCCCTAGTTGGAGCCAAATTTCACTCCAATTAGATCTTGGCTCCTTCTATCAATTTCTCCTTGTTCCTCCCTCATCATATGACTCCCTCTTATATTCCCAAGATCAAAATTTCTCCTTAGAATCTTTACATTTTGCAATTTTTTTATCCCAGGTGTTTAACCTATGAAGATTTTCCCTCTTGTTTCAAATTAGCACTAGATACATGCCATCGAGCGGGTCGTGTTCACTATTTAAACATAAAACATTTCCCTGATAAGTCGTAGTTTTTATATTTGTTCCCATCTGATGGCTCTCATTCCCATCAGTGCAAAGGAGCAAGGGAATTAACACACCCCCCTCTTCTTAATGAAATCTAACCATCTATCATTCACATAATTATCATTCCATAAAAGCATCGAACCCGAAGATGCGAGGAACTTAACCCACTCATTGGGTCCGATGGATGGGACGTCCCGTCAGTATTAAAGCATATATAGTTACTATTTGATTGAAATAATGAAAGGTGCCCTGTCCATATTTAGTAGGGAATTTCTAAATTAATTACACCTATCCACAAGATTTCAATCTCATTTTATACCTATTTTCATTGCTTGTCATTCTGCACCATTTTCTTTGCAGCAACCGTCGCCTCTGCACCAGGTTAATACTTTTTCACTGTCAGTCTTCCCTCCTTGAATTATTGAGTATGCTTAGCTTATGAATATTAAGGATGTCGAAAAGGGCTTATGAAAGGGGTTTATATCATGAGTCAGTGGGTGTGAGAGACACCCAAGTCTGTCTCACCGACATTTTGACCTTAAGGAAAAAATATTAATTTCTCTTTTGGAAAGCCCCCAGGCAATGATGGTATTATTCAATATGGGGTTAAGTTTCCTCCATACCTCCCATGCATTTTAACTCTCTTCAAAAATTTAGGGTACTTTTATGTACCCTCACCCACGCAAGCCTTTTTTTGTTATGTCTCACCTAGTTCGACTCCCTAAAATACAAAAGACAAATCAATACAAGGGATTAGAGAAAACCTAAGTAGTGTTAATAACTAAGCGAAGTTAAAGAAATGTCACACTATAATATGTATATTAAAATACTTTATTGTGATTTTAATTCTATAAGTCACATATAAATTCAAAATACAAACAATTAAATTATTAAATATCACTAACTAGTATATGTGACTAAACATAATTGGGATGTTATTACTATCGCTAAGAACTCCTTGTTGGCCGAATAAATCATTCTTGCAGACAATACTGATCTCCCTAGTATCGAATGATATCTAGCAACAAAGATCACAAGCAAATCTACTTTTCTCTAAACATGTTTCAATTCATAAATGAAAACTAAGAGGTGTAACAGACCCTACCTCGGTCCAACGCTTGTTTGTGGCAGTTTTATCCCAACAGCTTCAAGCAGTTCCGTTTCAATAACCTACATACACAAACAAACACACATCAAAGCATACCTGCGTATAATAAAACATGTTCATTATGAAGATCAAGGAGCTCATAAAATAAACCATTAGAGACAGTTCATTGAAAAAAACAAACTTGATTGTATTAACTTTATGCATAAAAGAACCTTACAACCTTTGCCTTGATGTTGCACAAGTTATTTCCAGGGTCCAGCAGGGGTCTCCTCTACTTTGACAAGCCTTACTCACTTCCCAAATGACATGAAAGGTATGTGATCTCTCCTCTCACAAACTCAAAAAGGAAGTCTAATTTCCAGCAGCATTTACACTCAAGAATCTTCAGCTTTCAACCTCTCCTACAACCAGCCCAATGCATGAATTTATAGTGAAAATGGAGGAAGTTGTAGGTCCACCATTGAAGGGATAAGTTCCTCCTTCAATGGGATAAGCACCTCATATCATGGAATTAGATCCCTTAGTTATGGAATGGATGAACCAAGGTGGAGTGGACTTGCCAGTGCAATATTCCTTCTAGAAGTGTCTAGAAGTGACCCAAGATGAGTTTTTATGAATGAACTCATGCCTTTTTAACTTTTACAGGGGTTCGCACCCATTACTCAATAGACAGAGTGGTCAGGTTCGCAGGAAACATGACCATTGGGTGCGGCACCATAGGCAATGCTAGGAGAAAGTACGAAACCAGGATTTGAGATATTTTTAAGGACTTTCTCCCATTTTCAAGGCTTGACATGAAGAGCTAAGGCTCAAGACTTGCAAAGGAGGTATGTATGAGTGTTGATGGACTCACACAAACTGTAGAAAGTCATGGTGACAATTTTTTGTGTAACAGATTGCCCCCTAAAGTGCGAAGTCTGTAGTAGATGAGGATGATTTTTTTGATCATCTAAGAAGAGTGAAGGACTTTATCATTTCAAGGATCTTCCTGTGGATACCCCGGTCGAAAAATGTAAAACCATTCAACACAAAATATATATATGTGAAAATATCATCACTGAGGTAGGCATTCCCATGCTCAGATCAAAACTGACTAAGAACTATCTAAAACTGCTCCAATACAGGAATGATTTTGTATTACATCACAAGTAGGAACATATGGACACAGTATGGGCACATCCATCTGTTTATGAATAGTCCACTATATAATGATAACATCCTCGCAACCTGGATGGTGGAAACTAGATCTAGGGTCTTCATTTCTACTTCCTGAACTAGTACGTTCTATCCATGTGAATGAATGTGTCGAAGTCGAACATGGTAGAAACCATTTGATTACCAGTCAATGATGTAAACTGTTAGCAAGTGTGAGAGGAACCACCATTAATGTCAATGGCCCTCAAAGTACTCAGTACAATCCATGAAATGTGAATGAATGAGCCGATGCCGAACACGTCACAGAATCCTTTGATCGAAGGTCAATGATGCAACCTGTCGTCAAAGGCGAGAAACCTGCCATTGAGGCATGTAGATTCCAAGGTACTGACGATTTCTAGATCATCTTTCTAGATAATGAGTTGGAGTTGATAGAAAGTGATTCGTCATAGGCAAGCCCATAACACGAAATCATAGATCAAGTCTGAAGAAATATATTTAGCAAGAACTAACTCAGGGATGGTCAATGATGGATAACAAATATTTTGCAGGTGAATGGTTTATTTGCATAGACCTCTTGAACACATAATGACACTACAGATGGCTTGGTGACAGTTGACCCAAAGCTAATACTCGGAAACTGGCTGAAGACTTTCAATGTGGCTTGATTAACTGTTAGGTAAAGGATTTCCCAACCCAGGTGAATAAAAGTGTCGTGTTCAAGAGTGATGGAAAGTTTTTCAAACACAAAGTATGACAAACAGGTTCATTTTTCTCTCTTTTCCCCCACCTATTTCTGGCAAGTACCTCTTTATTTTTGACAAGCTTGAGGAGGATAACATTTGCTTTGTTATAAGCTCATCCTTCGGATGAGTCCAACTTAGTTTAGATTCAAACCCTAAGAAGGAGTGGTCCGTTCCTGTTTGTAATTGAACAAGTCCTTTACTATTGAATTTTAACGAGTCCAGTATAGGAGAAACTCGGCGTTTTTCAATTTTAGGGAGTCAGAAGAAAAACTTAAGAAAACTCCATGGTTGTCATTTTTTGTAAATTTGTATCTCCCAAGCCTGAAAAAGTATAAAATAATACTTGAGAGAACCGCTTGATCATTATGATCAAGGTGTACTTTTCATAATTAGTGCCTTCAATCTGAAAAAGTAAAAAAGCGATCGAAAACATGTCGTTTTATTACCAATATCAAAATTGAAACGACAAGGGTCCGGCAATCTTTTCATGTTTATACGGTCGAAAAAGAGCTGTAAAAGGACCGTATTTTTAATTTTGTTTTAACGAGTCCAAAAAGAAAAACTCGGCAACCTTTTCATATTTTACGAGTCAGAAAAGAGCTTAAAGAGGGCTCCTATCTGTTTTTTGTCGAAAATGACCAATTTCACCTAAATACCCAGTATTGTACACAAAAATTGCATACATTACTCATATCTGTTTTAAAAATAATAAAAATGCACCAAAAATGACCTTTTCAAAGTAAAAAATAAATAATTTAATTTATTTATTCAAAAAATCTTATAAAAAAGGCTTTTACAAGTTAATTTTTACGGTTTGCCTTTGGAGTAAAAAGTAAGAGCTTTTGGTAGAAAACTTCCTGTGGAGATTGCGAAAAATCCGATTGCTGGAATCGAGAACCGTCTTCTCCAGGTAATCCACATTGTCCCTGACTTGCATTTCATCTGTTTAAAATTTTGTTTTAGGGTTTAGAAATTGATTTTTAGAGGAAAATTAGGGCAAACAATCCCCGCGGCATGGCACCCCTGCGCACCCCGATTTTTCTGTGCACATAGAAAAGTTGGGGTTCCGCACCTATCCTTAAGGAGAAGTGTGCACCTATGCACTGTCTCTAAAGGGATGGGCGCGAACCCCGCGGAACGTGGATTTTAAACCCTATATTCCTCATTTTTGCCCCATAGAATTTTGAAATGAAAATTCTAATCCACCTATTTTGCAATGTAGTTAAACAAGATGCTTGTTTGGCGGGAAAGAGAGCATGAGGACGTGGATCAAGCTGCATTACTCCATCCACCTTCATTACAGGAATTGAGAGCATGCGTGCTATTCAAATTTTGGACCATTCCTGGCATGAGGGCACAGGTAGACTTTCTACAATGGCTGGTTAACAGGTGGAGCACACAGGACCAGTGCTTCATTATTGGTGGTAACCAGCTCGAAATCGAGCCGGATGACATATACTTTTGGATTGGCTTTCCCAAGAGAGGGGCGGAGTTATCTCTATTCGGATCTAGGCCATGTGGCCAATTTGTCGCTAGTCTTCAACTAGAGTTCTGTAATAACCAGAATCTGGACAAACGGATAGATGTTAAAACCATCTCCCACACTGAATTAAAGGTGATCGCCTTTACTGTTACCAGACTCTGCGGGAGCACAGCATTGCATCTAGCTACAGGTTCCCAGATGCGCATGGCAGTGGAATGCTTCCGAGGCACCATCTTCAACTGGTGCGATGCTGTATTGGCCAATGTGAAGGGCCAATTGACTAGGGCGAAGAATGGACAGCTAAAGAACTTTGGATACGGTTATTTAGTTGTCAGCTTTGCCCTAGAGAGGGTACCTATGTTGGTTCCACAACAACTCACTATTGAGGCTGGACTTCCCTAAGATCCTTAGGTTATGCGATGGGTTGTAGTCATGGCCTGCCATCCTGAGGAGGGTACCGAGGTTGTTCGATTCACACCAGAGTATTTCCGTTGGTTAGAGAACCAACTCTTTGTTATTCAGGATTTTCCATATGCTGGGATGGATTCTTGTGGTGATCCCAACATGGCTCTTCCACCAAGAGAGAAATGGGATGATAGAGGTAAAATTGTTTTCAACATTTTAATTTATATATATATTTTTTATTTTTTAAATCGTCCCAAAACTAATAGTAAAAAGTTTTAAATGCAGATGTGGGCCCACAGCGACCAGACACTCTCCATCCCTATGATCAAAGACAACCAGCTGCCGTAGCACCAGCCCCATAGGACCAATCAGCAGAGACCTTGGCCGAGTTGGAGAGCCATCTAGAGCGCTTGACCGCAGATATTCCGGAGACCAGCATAGACGACATTCCTCTTAGACTTCAGCGCTATGTGATTGGGGTCCCAGGACCTTTTAGGAGGTTCCTTTGAAGGGTGGCCTGAGCAGTGGTGTCTTATCGGGATCATCACCAGTGATAGGATGATTGCCTTGTAGACACATTTTTGGACTTTTTATACTATCATTTTTTGCCGATCATAAGGTGTTTTTCAACCTATGATCGAGGAAGATGTATATTTTGACACACTCCTATGCTATGCTATATTATTATTATGGTTATCTTGCAAAACATGTTATGGGATGTTTTTAAATTTACTATTTGATTTAATGCAAATGCCTATTTAACATTTGAGAAGCAACTGCATCTGCTAATGTATTTAAATATCTTGGAATGTGCTGATATTCTATGTAATCAAATTCTCATTACAAGAGATGGACTCTCAAAAATAATTGTAATAATATTGGATTTCTAATGGCATAAACTCGATTAAGCTGTAATACAATGAGTTCTGAATCTAAATTAACAATCAAACTCCGAATTCCAAATGAAATGGATTCAGATAATAATTCAATCACTGCACTGTATTCTACAATGTTGTTCATTGTTTGACCGAGGCTTACCCCATGCATAGATACTAACTTGTCAGAGGGCGAATAGATAACCCAAGCTGCGGAAGAGATGTTCCATGTACTACGAAAAGTGCCATCAGCGAAACTGATGTATGTTTGGAGAGGCGTCGACATCTGCAATATCAAGAGTAAAATCAAGATAAGCAGAAACAATAATGAAAAACACTCTCTAAAGTAAAGCACACATCCTTAATCTAAGAACACACCAAATTTAGAAAGAAACTAGTCTAAGAAATCTCCACATTAATCTTTTAAGCATAATATCGCTTTAGATAAAGCCCATTCCTAGGTTTACCTAAAGAGACACCGTCAAAATCTTCTAGCTCATAGGCCCCTTTTGCCAGCTTTCGCTTGACAATATACGGACCATGCCACATGGGTACAAATTTGCCAGCCCCTAGCTTATCGTTTGCTTGATCGTAAAGTAAGACTAAGTCTCCTTTCGAAAAATTGCGGGGTGTAACAGTCCGATCATACTGAGCTTTAATCCTTTTGGCATGAGTTTCGACAGCTAATGCAACATTACATCGATTCTCATCTAATTGAGCTAAGTATAGTAAACATTTTTCCTCTTCGGAAGTGGCTGGTAATAATTGCACGACAATTTGTAATGACGGGATTTCGCATTGAATGGGCAATACTGCCTCTAAACCGTAAACCAGTTGAAAGGGAGTAAAACCTGTTGATTTTTTGACTGAGGTTTGGTATGCCCAAAGCGCTGAAAATAACATGTTATGCCAATTCGACCGATGAATCCCAATGATTTGTCAGATCATGATGACTAGAACTTTGTTGACTGCTTCAACCAGACCATTTGCCTGTGGGTAATATGGAGTGGAACTATCGTGACGTAGGCCAAGCTGATCTGTAAGTTCAGTCATCATGATGTTTCAAAAATGACTCCCATGGTCAGTGATAATCGCTTGGGGAACACCAAACCTAGCAATTATATGGTTGAAAATGAAAATTGCAGCAGTTTTTTCGTCTGCTGAAAATGTAAGCATCGCCTCGGCCCACTTGGTAAAATAATCTACCGCAAGGATGATATACGTATGCCCCCCGGCCGAGTGAGGGTTACATGTAATAAAATCGATACCCCATTTTGCAAATGGACCAATGGCAATGATAGGGTGGAGAGAAGCAGGTGGGGTGTGCATCTTACGATCAAAATTTTGGCAATTATGGCATTTCTGGACGGCAGTAATACAATCTTTAAATAAGGACGCACAGAAATAACCAACGCGCAAAATCTTTTGGGCTGTGGCATACCCAAACATATGACCGCCACACGCTCCAGGGTGACAGTCATTAAGAACCTTTTCAGCCTCATCATGAGTAAGACAACGACGAAAAACAGAATCCACCCCACGACGATAAAGAGTATCTCCAATAATAGTGTAAGGTTGGGATTGGAATCGTATTTTCCGGTGCTGAGAGTGTGAAATGTCTGGCCGAAAAGATTGGGTCTGGAGATAGACAATGATATCTCCATGCCATGGATCAACAATGCTGATAAGGAACAAGGATTCATCCGCAATGGGTTCTTCCGCCACATGTTCGGTATTAGCATGAGGGAAGTCACACATTAATTCCGTAAAAACCAAAGACTTCTTTGACTTTGCCTTCTCAAATTCCTGCAGGATGACAATCCATTTGGAATACTTGCCCCCTAGCAATTGTTTAGTCAAAATGTATTGCATAGGGTTACAGTCAGAAATGACCATGGTTTTGCGTAACAAAATGTAATGAAGAAATCACTTAACATCTTGGACTGCAGCTAAGGCCAATTTCTCCACATGTCAATATTTTAACTCAATTGGAGTTAGAGTCTGACTAAGATAATAGATCACATGTTCACTTTCGAATTCATCTTGTTGAACTAAAACCATCCCAATGGTGGAATGGGAAGCAGCGAGGTACAAGAAGTAATCCTAGTTGTAGTTACGAGGATGCAATAACAACGCATGGGTCAATGCATGTTTAAGTGCATCAAAATATTTGTCAGCTATCTCGTCCCAAAAGAATGGAGTGTTCTGTTTCAACAACCGGGTGAAACATTTTGTAATCTCGGTGTAGTTACGAATGAAACGACATAAAAAGTTTGCTTTCCCTTGCAAACTCTGGAGCAGGCGAAGAGTTGAAGGAGGTGGTAACTTGACGATGGCTTCAACCTTCGAAGGATCGACACGAATGCTGGCTTTGGATACAACAAATCCCAGTAAACGACCTGTTTCTATACAAAAAACACACTTGTGCGGATTCAGCCCAATCCGTTAATGCCTACATCTCATGAAAATTGCTCGTAAATGAGTGAGATGGTCGGCTCTACGTAATGAATGAGCTGGTAAATCATCGAGATAAGGCTGCACAATGTGCTTGATGTCATGAAACACATAAGACATAGCCCTTTGAAAAGTTGCTCCGACGCTCTTCAATCCAAAAGGTAACTTGCAATAAGAAAATGTCCCCCATGGAAAGATGGATGTCGTTTTTGGTTGATCGGCAGGTAGAATGTTAATTTGATTGTAACCGGAAAATCCACCCATAAAGGAGAAAATTTCACTACCAGCACAATCATCGATAATTTGATCGATATAGGGTGTGGGATAATTGTCCTTGGGACAAGCACGATTAATATCCCTATAGTCAATACATATTCTTATTGTCCCTTGTTTTTTAGTAACTGGAACAATATTCGATACCCAATCCGTTAAAGGAATTGGATATATAAAACCTGCTTTAAGTAATTTCTCAACTTCTGTCTTGATGGCAACAACTTTTCGTGGGTGTATCTGACGCAACTGTTGCTGGGCGGGTTTAGCATCCGGGTAGGTTTTGATCTCATGAACAATGATTGAAGGATCAATTCCTGGCATTTCTTCATAGGACCAGGAAAACACGTCACGAAATTCTTGAAATAGGGCTTTATATGTTTTGACTTCAGTGTCAGTACAAGAAGCACCTATGTGAATGTTTTCAACAATCCCAGGTTTGACTGAAATGTCGATAGGAACCGTTCGAGAAATACTGGCTAAATTTTGTTCAGAATCAGGATGTTCCAATGGATTCTGCGGTTTTTTGACATATTCAGCGGTAAAAATAGATGAAAAATCATTTTCAAAATGATCAATGTTAGGTAAAAATGAAGACCCATGATGAAGATCTTCCCATGGTAACGCATCAACAAAGAACATTTCCTGAATTTGTTCATTGGAGTGAACGATTTCAGAAAAGGTTGTTGAATCTGAGGTTGAGATTGAAAGTGATTTTCCATGGATCTCATTCACTAGATCAAGGTTGGTTGAACTTGAGTCGGAAAACGACTGTACTGCCTGATAAGCAACTTCAAAGGGACTCAAAGGCATGGCATCGGCAAGAGAGTCCACCTCGGAATCGAATGGAATGATCCAAGGATCGTTAAGAACTATGGGTTCTGACGAAATCATATGAATGGTCGCGAAAGGAGATGGTACGTTGGGAGGAGGAAATGAAAAAGTTTCGAGTAAACCCGAATCTTTAACTAATCCCACCCCAACATCCTTATAAGGGATATCAGTTTTACCAACATGTTGAATACTCTCAGCAGAGGATGGGTTGAATGAAAAGTAAGTTAACTGATCTATTGTAATGATCTTTCCATTGTGTGGGAACTTAATAAGCCGAAAGACCGATGAAACAACAACAGTCATGGCATAAGACCAGCTACGACCCAAAAGAAGGTTGTAATCCAAAGGGGCATCAACCACTTCCACATCTAGATTAACAATTTTTCCTTCAACCCCTATAGGTAAGTCCTACAAGATGCCATAAGGATGAAACCCTCGGCCATCAAAGGCCCTCAGAATCGTCGGGGATTGATTAAGTGTCGGAGAAAAAAGGGTTTTCCAACACTGTATCGACATAATACACGTTGAAGCTCCCTCATCAATCACAGTCCTAAAGCAAGGTCTATTTTTGACTAACACTGGAATCTGGAAATCCATTTGATGAGGTAAACAAGGTGTACTATTCTCTAAATCAAAGACTATGAGGTTTGAGTCCTGAAGATCAACAGCTCCTATAGCCGACAATAGCATTTTACGCTGTGCTGGACAAGATTGTAGCACCTCCAAAGTCGACATTGCTAAAGGGGAAACAACTAAATCTTCAACAATGTTATAGTTCTGAGCAGCTCTCCCATGTGGATTGAAAGCTGACTTTTGAAGTATACCCTTAGCAGGCGGTTTGATTACTAAGTCGAGATTTGGTTTCTCGATATGTAACGGATCAGAACCAAACGGAGCTGAGGTTGATGGATTGGAATTAGAAGATTCCGCTTACTTACCACCAAGAGGACTCTTACTTCCATAATCTTGCAATCGTGTCACAATCCTTACATGTGACATCATCATTATGGGCTCTTCCGAGGCACTAGAGGAAGAACCTATCATCTTACTGTCTTAACTTGGAAAAGGATCCTTCAAAACAGCAGGTGTTTGCGAACCTTTGACGATTTTCGCAACCTCGGCACGATGTGGACAATCTCTTGTAAAATACTCCTCATCGCAGATGAGACAAGGATAGCGACGTTTCTCATCAGTAGATTCAGGTTTATCGGATTTCTCCTTCGAGTTTTGCTTATTCTTCTTCTTTCCTTTCTTCTTACCTTTAGATTTTTATTTGGTCATAGATGATTCTACGACATGAACATCGATAGAAATTTCAAGTGAAGGCTCTCCCTTCAGGGAATCTGGTAAAGTTATAATAGGAGAAGAATTCTTGGAGGATTTCTTCTTACTCTTGGTATTAACAGTACCAATCATACCGTCAGCGGCATGAGACCCTGAGGGAGGTGCAGCTATTTGATTTTGTTTCGGAAGGTCAGGGATTTTCTCATGTAACATGCCTGACTACGTATAAACTAAGTCAAGGTACTGAGCTTGAGCAATTACTTGCTCTTCGGTAACTAATCCTGTCTTGGCTACATCTTCAGTTATTTTAGGTAATAAAGATTTTACAAACCATTCAGCCAAAATTTGGTTCGGATAAAAACTTTCACTAAACGACGTCGACGTCTCCATTCATGAATATGGTTTGAAATGTATGTGGACGTCGACTGTTTTAATGAAGTTAATAATTTCATTCCATTGTCATATCGGACTGGCAGCTGAAAATGAGTAAGGAAGGAAGTGGCTAACTGACTAAAATTGTAAAAAGAGCCTCATGGCAACTCAATGTACCACTTGGCTGCAAGGCCAATCAAAGTGCGTTGAAAAAGACGAAGACAAATTGAATCATCTATAATGGAATTCAATGCACACCAGAGATGATAAGTCATCACATGATTAGACGGATCTTCTCCTGACTTCCCCTCAATCTTTGGTATATCACTGGGCAACTTATTCGGCATTGGCGGCCAAAACGGAAGATAATTAATGGGATCATTTGTAAGGCGTGACAAGTCAAGCAAATCCAAAGTTGCTATAAACAGTAACTGACAGTTCGGATTATGAAAACTTGGGGTCATAAGACCAGCCCCAGGAGGAGGATATCCAGGATAACTCGGTATCGGATTTGCATTTGGGATATTATATCCTCCTGGAAAACCAAGATTAACCAGACCATACTGGGGTTGTTGAGGTTGTTGATACGTATACCCAGGGTACGGTTGATACTGATAAGCTGGGTTCTGCACAGCAGGGCTGAATTGGTACTGCCCCCGGTACGGTTGATAAGTAAATTGGGGTTGACTTGTGACAACCGTACTAGGCCCAGATTGTCCTACAGGCATGGAAACTGGAGTCTGGATTGTAGGTCCAGACTGGGGTAAAGAGGCCTGAGGAATTGATACAGGAGTAGTAGAAACTGGAGCCGTTGATACTCCATAAATGGGTGGAGTGGATTGAACAGAGGCCGCAGCAGTTGCAACAGATGTTTGGGACGGAGTTCAAGGTGAACTAGGCCCAAACTGATGAGCTACCCCAGGTGTAGAAGTTTGAATGGTAGGATGGACAGGTTGCTGGGGTGAACCAAAAACAAAAGACTGTCCAGATTGATATGAAAACTGCACACTGGGTTGCGGAGTCTGTTGATCCCACACCACGTTCATTCCGGGGTATGGACCCATAACAGGTTGAGCATATTGAGGACCAAAACTAAGTTGAGTGTAAGATTGATAATTATATGGTACATTCCCGGGTCCTTGAACAAATGATTAACCTGAAGGTGGTTGAAAACCTTGAGGTTGATATTGACCTTGAGGTTGGTACTGACCTTGAGGTTGGTACTGACCTTGAGGTTGGTACTGACCTTGTGGTTGGTATTGACCTCGAGGCACATATTGATACTGGGGTTGACCTTGAGGTACATATTGGTATTGGGGTTGAACTTAAGGAAAATACTATCCCGTAGGGACATATTATCCTTGAGGTTGCCCCCCAGGCGGTAATGGACTACCTTGAGGTTGTCCCCCAGGGGGTATTTGAGTACCTTGCGGCTGCCCCCCAGACAGTATTGAACTACCTTGAGGTTGCGGATTAGGAGTAGTACCAGACATCATAAGAATCTCTTCGACACTTAACAGTTTAGTTCCGTTATGACCAGGAGATACTACATATTTGATGGGTTGAGGAGATGCTCCTGAAAACGTACCAAATAAAGACTGATACCCAGGAGGAATAGAAGGACCGCCATGTAAAAAAGTTTCTGGAGTCTGAGAAAACAAGGATGACTGTCTCAACATATTCAAAGGAGGATAATAACCTCTGGGTGTTGGATGGAAAGGGAATCGAGGTGGTGAAGACACGAGACATGGATTTTCTAAGAAATCGGTCAACGAAATATACCAAGCGTCACCTCTAATGGGACTGTAGAAAATGGATTCACACTCCCTAAGTTCAATAGTTGGCTGATTTTCAGGGATGCTTATACCTTCGTTCAGACTCGAACTTACAATTTCTTCGATGGAAATGAGTCCAGAAGGAAGATTCTTGGTAATGATATTTTCTACTCTGGGTGAACTAGGACCACTAGAAATAGGAGAAGCAAATCCTGAAGATGGAGTAGCAACAGGTTCAGTCTCATGTTTATAGATTTCAGGTTCTTCGGCTAATGAGCTAGTAGGAGTGATACTACCAGTAACCTCGGAAAATGAAATTGGTTCAGAAATATGTTCTGTTGCTTGAACTAGATGATCAGGATGTATAATTAACAAATACTCTCCGCCCTCCGGTGACCCAACCCTACTTTCACTAGGTGTGACAAGAGCTCGCAGCCCTTCAAGTTGACTTGGTGTAAATTCGGGAGGCTGCCCCCACAGTCGACAGGATTGTCTCAGTAATTCAGCCACGATTAATTATTTAATTACTTCACATGAAAACAAAGAAAATCTCAAGAAAACCACCTAAAGTCTCTAAAGAACCAATCAATTTGAAGCACAAGCCTAATAAATCTAGGAGATCAAACCACACACAAACAGTATCTTTCCGGATCGAAAACACTAGTTAATGATGAAATCCAACGTCGTAGAATTCAATATAGAAATGGTGGTTGGAACAGTTACCCCGACAACCTACTTAATGAAACAGACTGGCACAAGTTTCTCCACTATAACCGTCTCGAGTGAATATAACCCCCCAGAGAGTCCAAGTGAGTCTAGTCGACATCTGCTCCAGGTACAGTGGGATCTTCCCTCCACCGTCACCTAGGAAAGAATCCTAAAGATTATGGTCACTAAGGTTACCAACAGAAACAAACATACCTGGGGGAACAGTCTACGATCTGATACGCACGCAAGGGTAGAGTAGCAAGCTCAATCCCCTTCAAGGCTCCTTGACATAATCCAAGGTTTACCAACAAGTGACCCCAGGCTCCTCGACAATGGTCAATCCGAGGTTTACCATTTTTAATACGTGAATATCTTCTATCGTTCCCAATGAGGAAGGATTGATTCCCACACTGGTTCAGATATGATCTCGTGCTTCTCCTTTAAGAGGAGCTTTCCCAGAGCATAGATGTAACAATTGGAATTTCTCCCTACCGCAAGATCGACTACTTGTTTATTTAAACTATCTTGGAGAGTTAATTACTCCCTACTCCAAGATACTAGCCTAAGCTATGTTGGTGAAAAGAGCCCTATAAAATAAAAAGATTGCTAGATGGATTTTAATTAAGCGTTAATTTTATTGTTTGTTTCTTAAGTCAATGGGTGCGATGATGAAACTTTATGGTATGAAGACTCGACTCCAAAACACTAAAAAATGCACCTAAGATGATAACAATTCCTTTTCCTTTTCAATGAATTTCTAGCTAAGGAAGAGTTGAAAATGCAATGCTTTGAAAATCAAATCTTTCTCTTAACATGCAACTGAAAGGAAACATTTTTGTCTTTTTCAAAGAACTTGAAAACAAGACTACTAATCACGCTCACGGAAAATCCCTTTGCTTTTCAACAATCAACAACTACAAGAATAAACAATTCTTTTAAGAGAGCTCTTAAGATTTCTAGAAAAACTCTAAAAAACTATTGAAAACAAAATTTTCAACAAGCTTCTATAATTTCTATGAAAAACTCAAAACTATGATCTAATCTTGAGATGTAAACGAAAAATGGATTGAAAAGAAACTTGAAATGTTTTTTAGGATGCTCAACTTAGTCTTTCAGCTAACTATGGATCAATTTGTTCAGCTCAACAAACTAATAAAAAACATCCAATTATGTTTTAATAAAAAATGAAATTCGAAAATTTTAATCAAGTTTTATCAAAGTTTTACAAAAGAGACAAATGGGATCTAGATCTCTTCATGGATAGATTTCATAAGTTAGTCAATCTCAGCAAGAAGGCCAGAGAGACCAGGGTGATCTAAAAATCTAAGGCTTCGGATCTCTGAGCTACTACAAAGACCAAGCAAAAATCAATCCAACAGGAAAAACTTCTTAGAAAATCACTTCAAACGAGAATGCCAATGAAAACTAACTCACAAGGAACTTTTGTGAAGACAAGTGCAGGTCTGGGCATATACTAACAACTATGGAAAAAAACTAAACCTAACTGGGTGGATGGATCTTAGGTTTTTCAAACTTTTGACAGGGTCCGCAGGCCCCCAGTAAAACCAGGTGCGGTGCCGCTCTGTGTTACACTGTAACAGTGCGGACAGGTCTGCACTGTAACTAACTCAGAAGGTGCAGTCCTCTTCCAAAATTTCAAAAAATAAAAATCCAACCAGGATCTAACAAATACCAAAACTCACACACATCAAGGCAAAATCATAAACCAAAACTCAAGTTTCTCAAGTCAAAGCAAAGACAAATCAAAAACCAAACCAAACCATTCCCCAGTATGGTCACCAATTTGTTGTTCGGATAAATTGTTCTTACAGACAAGACCGATCTCCCTAGTATCGAATGATATCTAGCAACAAATATCACAAGAAAATCTACTCTTCTCTAAACATGTTTCAATTCATAAATGAAAACTAAGAGGTGTAACAGATCCTACCTCGGTCCAACACTTGTTTGTGGCAGTTTTATCCCAACAGCTTCAAGCAGTTCTGTTTCAATAACCTGCATACACAAACAAACACACATCAAAGCATACCTGCGTATAATAAAACATGTTCATTATGAAGATCAAGGAGCTCTTAAAATAAACCATTAGAGACAGTTCATTGAGAAAAACAAACTTGATTGTATTAACTTTATGAATAAAAGAACCTTACAACCTTTGCCTTGATGTTGCGCAAGTTCTTTCCAGGGTCCAGCAGGGATCTCCTCTACTTTGACAAGCCTTACTCACTTCCCAAATGACATGAAAGGTATGTGATCTCTCCTCTCACAAACTCAAAAAGGAAGTCTAATTTCCAGCAGCATTTACCCTCAAGAATCTTCAGCTTTCAACTTCTCCTACAACCAGCCCAATGCACGAATTTAAAGTGCAAATGGAGGAAGTTGCAAGTCCACCATTGAAGGGATAAGTTCCTCCTTCAATGGGATAAGCACCTAATATCATGCAATTAGCTCCCTTAGTTATGGAATGGATGAATCAAGGTGGAGCAGACTTGCCAGCGCAATATTCCTTCTAGAAGTGTCTAGAAGTGACCCAAGATGAGTTTTTAAGAATGAACTCATGCCTTTTTAACTTTTATAGGGGTTCGCACCCATTACTCAATAGAAAGAGTGGTTAGGTTCGCAGGAAACATGACCATTGGGTGCGGCACCGCATGCAATACTAGGAGAAAGTACGAAACCAAGATTTGAGATATTTTTAAGGTCTTTCTCCCATTTTCAAGGCTTGACTTGAAGAGTTGAAGCTCAAGACTTGCAAAGGAGGTATGTATGAGTGTTGATGGACTCACACAAACTGTAGAAATTCATGGTGACAATTTGTTGTGTAACACTCCTAAAAATGGGAAAACAATGTCCACTAAAAGGGGGAAAATATATATATTAATAATATTTAAAATTTTGTATTTGGATGATTAAGAGAGTTGACTTCTTAAATATATATGCATATATATGTGTGAAATACATATTAGAAAAATAATTTTACAAATGTTACAACGGGTAAATTATGACATAAAACATGAAAGTTGAGAAAGCAAAGTAATTTTTTTTATTATATAATATATGAAAATATTAAGATAATCTATGAAAATCATTAATTACTAAACAACATACCCTATATATTTTATTTTCCAAAGATTGAATTTATAATTTTGCATCAAAATTACATATGCAAAACCTTATCTTTCAAAATTATTTTCACGTTGCATTAAAAGGACTAAAGTACAAAATATTTATTGAACCGTATCTTATTAAATGAAAGATCACATCAAAAACCATGCACAATGCCCCACACATCTATGTGAATGCTATGGGATCAAGGAAGGAGGTTAATTTACTTGTAGCTCTCCACCCGATATGAATGTCATCCCTTTGTTAAAAACAAGATCAGTAGATGAGATTTCATCGGGTGAGTTAGCACTCGTTAAAGCACTCCCTATTCCTCACCTGACGAAATAATAGAACCGTTGTTTAATTTAACTCTAATCCTTAAGTTTTTATTACGTCGCATCTTAGCTGGAGAGTTTAGGGTTTTCTTCACCTTAAATTCATTTTCGTGAAATTATTTTCATTATTGTTATGGTTGAAGGTTTATTGCAAGATTATATCCACATGCCTGAATTCATATACGTAAAATATATTTTAGAAACTAGAGCTTTATTTACAGTTTCGGTAGTGTACTATGAGAGCCATCAAACAGACTTACATAAAACAAATTTTATAATTTTGTTATAAAGGGTTTAACTAGATTTACCACAAGAATGAGGTCAAGAAAGAATTGGTTCGAGAAAGAGCATAAGATGTGAGGTTTCACCTAATTATTCTTCTTACAGTGTTTTGGGAAGTCATCTCAAAAATATAGGTGCTTCAAAAAGTTTTATTACTGAAAATGTTGGAGAAGTAATGAAAGAACATTTACTGTTTATTTATTTATTTATGAGTTGTTATCTGGTTATATAAAGGATTAACTCTAATTTGGTTTATGCAAGAATTTTACTATGGGAAATTTAATAATTGATTGATTGAATATTTGAGTCAAAGATTAATGGGAGAGATAAAAATATACAATTCATTTAGTTACAATAATAATTATCAATGTAATTTGACTTGGAAATTATGAAAACTAAATGAAACGAACTTCTATAAATTTAAAAGAAGATGTAAAAGATTGTTCTACAACTTTTTGGTAGGTTGGAGGATGGTAGCTATGAGGAAGAAAACTCTACCTATAACAACCATCTTGTACATGCTACAGATGGTCTCCTTCTTTGTCACAAGGAGGTTTTATTAATAATATTATAATTTGTTTCTTTTATTTTCTTCCCTTGTGTTCTATTTAATTTCAATTTGATGCACTGGTTCATTATTCAATGATGGCTTAACTTGATTATGAATCATTCTCGAACACATTAAATGGATTTTATAAATTTTGGAATACTTGATATTTAAGGTTTTAAAATTATATCTTGAGTTTATTTGTTGCAAGTTTAATTCCTTGAATACATGATACTTAGTGTTATATGCACTGTAAATTCAAAAGCCATAAAAACCAATTCTTTAAATTTTATTTCCATTTTTATTTTATTCTTGTTTTCACTATTTCCCCTCACTGGAAAATGTGAAATTATTAGTCATTACTTGACTTGTTCAAATTGTCTAATGTTTCACACATTATATTTAATTTAATATTTCTCCAATATTTATTACTGGAAATTATTAAATTAAATTATTCTAATATGTAGATTAAATAATAACAATACTTGATGTTATGTTATGTTATGTTATTTAAACCACATAGTTCAATTAAATGTATTTAACACCAGTTTTCTTTAATTTTAATTTTATTTCACTAACCTTTGTGAATTATGATATATATTAATTTACCTCATTTGTCATTAATGAAGTTTTAGTTTAATAAGTTTTCATGAGTTATGTACCTGCCATCTCTTTTTCCCAAAAAACATTATTTTATTTAAAACACTCTTTATTCAATAATCTATCCTATTTATTTGTTTACTTAGAAATTCTATTTAATTCACACTATTTTACAATGACTATTCATTTTTTATTATCACAAGGGAATGCCCCGTGTGGTGAAAGGGAGGCTAGCTCTTGTCACCTAGAGCAAAAGAATCTAGGATCCTCAATGATGTGGTCTTAGGTTGTCCTCAATTACCTGGACAATTTGAGCACCAAAAAGGGAAGACCCTTCTCAAGGTCCACTTCCACGCAAATCTTAGTGCATGTGAATTGCTAACCCTTTGACTTTGCGCAATCAAGGAAACAACCAACACCATTTTCAATGCCCTTCAAGCACTTGTTGCTCTAACAAGACAATAAGAAGTGAGGGAGATTAACCCATACAAGAATAACAATATGGATGTCCACATCTAGATTAAAATCCATAGACTATGCATTAAAATGCATACCCCTAAAGCTGAAAAAATAAGGCCCATTTCGAAACAGAATGTATCTATCCTCCTTGCATTCAAAGAGGAAAGCAAAAACATTGTTACACACTGCAAAAACTCCAAAGTTCCCCTTCATAATTGATTTCCAAACCTTGTCAAACCATTTTTCGACTGACTTGGGCGAAGGCCACAAGCCCATAAACATTCCAACTAGATCTCTGCCAAAGAATGCTAAGGAGGTCTTCTGAAAGGCCAGAGGTAGGACAACCGATGAGATACTTTCAGCTTTTTTAACGAACATTGTTTGCAATTGTTTTGGTCTATGGTTTCTTTTGAGAGAGGATATCATGGCATGGAACATGGATTTCTTATCACAAGGAGGGGAAGACACCCCCAAGGCCCGAAGCCATGGAAAGTTAATAGAGAAAACACCGGCAAAAGCAGGAAAATAGGAATTTTGGGCATCACGAAGTAGAGTAGTTAATGAAAATGCCTCATAATTACTCTCCTCACAAAAGCCTTATATCTGAAAGAAAATTGAATTATTAAGGAAAAAGAAATTTTATTTTTTATTTTTGTCAAAGATCTTTAGATATTAAACTATATTATAAAAGCAGTCACTTAAATACCAAAAAAATACTTATAACCAATTTATAGTTAATACTAGTATGAATGCATATTTTTCTAACTAACACCATAAATAAAAAATAAAAAATAAATGCATTTACGATGGCCAAATTTTGGATGGAACTTATTCTTCTTATTAAAGAAACTGGATATTACAGTGGATGTATTATAAGTATATTCAAAGATCAACAAGACACAAAACTATGTCAGGCCAAACCAGAGCTTGACTGCAAAGGCATTTACCAGTTATAATAGCTCATTATAAGCTAGGAACTAGAGGCTTCCTGGCCTTTTGTGGACTTTGTCTATGAACCAAAGTAGTCTAAACGAAAGGACTCTTTACCTATGAAAGTTTGACCACTTTAGGTTCTCGCCAAGCTCACAGGTCATGATGTGAAGGCTTCTCAAACTTTTGACTCCTAGACTCTTACACACTCAACTCTCTCAATCTCTCTCAAACTCCCGATACCCAAAATGGTTCTCATACCCCTTATTTATAATAATTTGGGGTGGGGGAAGGTGAGGGAAAAAAGGAATCTGATGGTACTACTGATACTGACTAGTTTCTTTTCTGTAGATGTTCTGAGATCTGGATCAAACTGCACCAATCGTTAGAGAAATGCTCTAAGTATCAGAGGATCATCCAATAAAGTTTTATAGTAATGACTTTTTAGGACAAGGAATCATCCTAAAACTATACAAAGTGGATATGTAAGGCCTCCCACAATACCTTTATTTACATAGTGGATATATTATCAGAATTCTACGATACTGGTCACACTCATCATCAGGTGACTATACTTTTACATTATTTCACACAGTAGATGCTTTTATCATTCAAATCCCATGAAAAACAAATATATGTGCAATATCATGTTCCCAACATATTTGTGCCAAGGAATATTATTTGGCATATCTTCCACTGGTTTCCCATGCTTTAGAAAATATGTGTCGAACTATCATGGGATTTCCAAGTACTATTTGATGCTTTATTTTTGTCATGACTAACCATTGGTGATGCTTAGCCATAAAATCCAAAAGAATCCCATCATCTGTGAATCTGTTTAAATATGCTACAATTTTACAGGGCTAGTGAAATCATTCCATACATTCTTCGCATGCTTGTCTGTAATGTGATAGGAAATAAATGGGGTCCATAAAAGTTTTATTGATGTCGAACTATTTCCACCATTATTTTAACAAGTCTAGCCGATGTAGTAGCTAAGCGACAAATAGTGATCCAAAATTTAAGAGAGTATAATAGGTACCATCTGGTTTGTCTCTACAAAGTAGGTTCCACCACAACTTTTTATATCCAGGGAAATCATAAACAGAATTAGGAAAAATAAGTTTTGGATTGTGTTGAGGCCACAGGAGTATATGGAATTTTGGATCTCTAGCTCTATTTATTACATAGTATTTATGGAAAATATTAAATATGTTATTTTCCTCTCCCCAAATAATGTTCAGGTCTTTAAATGAAGGTTTAAGGCATCTTCTGCCATATTTTCCAAATGTCTAGAATGGTCAAAAACAATATTGTGGATCCATTTGTTGGATTTTGGATAAACCACTACAAGAAAAAAGGACATTGGTGAGGGTCAAAATGTCACCATAAGCTCATTGGTGATGTTCAAAATAGATTTTGTCACCAAAAACTGAACGTCACCAAAGGTGGCATCACCAAAAGTATAGATGTTGTGGTGACATCCAAGGTTCGTCACCAATAATTATTTATAATTACAGATAGTGACTGTCACCATTTTATATGAGAAATGGTGATGAACCTTAGCCTCTGTCACCAAAAATGTGAACGTCACCAAAAGTATAGTTGTTGTGGTGACATTCAAGGTCCTTAATGAATAATGATTATAATGATGGATAATGACCATCACCATTTCGTACGAGCAACAATGATCTATTGTGATGGACCTTTCATGGTCGTCACTATTTATGCATATATATGATGACGTTCGTTGATCATCACCATTTCATATGAACAACAATTATTTATGGTGATGGACCTTTTATGGCCATCACTATTGATGCATATGTATGGTGGCGTTCGTTGAATGTCACCATTTCATATTTTGGTGAGGGTTGAAAAATGTCACCATAAGCTCATTGGTGATGGTCAAAAGAGCCTTCGTCACTAAAAACTACTCGTCATTCCATATGAATATTCGGGCACAATGGAATCGAACCACCAACCTCATCCTTGTAATATAGGTGCTCTTCCATTGAGCTATCACCCTTTAAAAAATTAGACCTTGAATATCCAAAGATGCAATTGGATTGATACAAGGAAAACACTCTCTTCCTTTCAATGATAACTATGTCCTCCCATGTAACACACTCCCTTACTTAACTAGAAGTGGTTTCTAAGCTAACCCAAGACTCAAGGTGAAATTGTGAGCGTGGGGTTTAGAAGATTTTTTTTTTGCTGGATGTAATTTAAATTCTCATTGACCTCACTTGGTCATTCATGGACATTAATATATTCTTTATTTCTTTCTACTTTTGATGAAATTACGATATTGCAAACTATTGATGCCATGAAGCAAAATACCATTGCTCAACTTCAAGAGAAACTTGTTGAGAAGGACAAGTTTATCCTAAATCTACATGTTCTCAATAGCCACATTGTTCAAGAAGTAAGAAATTTCTAAGTATTAACAATGATTTTGGGAATCACCTTAACAAATTACAAAACCCTCGCTCTTTCTGTTATGAAAAATACAATAATGTTTGTTGAGATGACAAACAAGAGGGGGTCGAACAAAACTACCAATGAGCAATAAAGTAGCTTGAAAGTAATATTGATTTATAGAGATCAAGCATTTATGGCCTCTATACATTCAACATAATTCAGAAACTAGTAATTTGTGATTTGGTGTACGTAATGTGGCGATAGATACAAAATTACAGATCCCTAGCATAAGAAAGAGAAGAATGAAATTATTGAAAAGAGGGAAGAGAGAAACAAACATTACAGGGACGAGCCACTTATCCCAAGTTACAACTATGAGGAGAAAGAGAGGCCAACACACTGTAAGGAGAAATGATGTTGCCACTGCTCCATCTTGAACAAGAAAATATCTGACAAGTCAAAGGTCTAATGGCAGGAATTAGCAAAAACATTGAGGCAACCTGCCCAAGCAGAAATGAATCCTAAAGTGCCAACCCACCTTTTGCAGTTCCATAAGCTAAAAAGAACTCAGAATAAGTGATGCAATGAAACTGACAGCCCCTAGATAAGGAAGACTAGAGCTACCTTAATTAAAATAAGATAAATATAGTGGAGTTACTGGCAAGATCAAACACCATTGAATCACCACTACTAAAATGACCTAACTTCAGCCTCCCAACTCTATTTTCTCTTTTGGTTTTAGGCTCTTTCATGTTGGGAAACAAAAAAAAAAAAAAAAAACCTTCCGAATTTTATTTAGATGCAAATATTGCAATGCTCATTGATAAGCATAGAAGGTTTTACACTTAAAAATAATTTGAAAGGTGGACAAACTGTTAGAAATTAGTTTAACTATTTGATATCCCATATTTCCTAGTAAACATAGCTAATAAACATAGCTAGCCAAAGATTTTAATGGGAAAAATAAACACGAATTAGTTTATGTGAAGGATGGCTTTGGCTAAGTTTGGCGTTGAGCTCAAACAGAAAATTTTATGGCTAGTTTTTCAAATATCTTTAGAGGGGAGAAATTATTTCTCCCCTTTGTTTGCACCATGTTTTTCAAACTTGTGATGCAATTTTGAAAATGCAAAAAGATAGCTACAATTTAGCCTCATCATGAAATTGGTTGAAACCTTAATTTGTAAGTATCATGTGACCAGTTAAGCCTAATGCTAAAGATTATGCTTTTATTGTGATTTGGTACAACTATATCTAATAAAAATTGCTCAAAGAATCATTGCTACTTGCATACAAAGAGACAAATTGGTATTGTCATCAACCCTCAAAGCACTTTAGATGGGTCATGCCAAATAAATCATATAAGAATGCAGAGAAAGGTGCAAGTAGATGAATGGCCATAGAAGCAGAGCAATCAAGAAAATGAGAACTTCGATAAGCCGCAAATTGGCACACAACTACATTGGGAGGAGAATATGGTACTCTAAAGGAACATCATGGGGTAGGGGAAGAATATGATGGCTTTTCCCTTGGAATAGACAAGCACAGTCACTACAAGGATTTTAAGGAAATACTTCTTCATAAAGAAAAATAGTGAGAATTTAGTGTCACATGTAAGATAAAATTTCAACGATTGCCAATGCTCCAACTATCCATTTTAAGTGGCTTATAGGTGGTACCCAATGTAACCCATATGACTTGGCAAGGAGAACTCATATAGAGTCAATGTACCATGGATAAACTTGGTAGTTGTCTCTCCTGGAATCCCAAAACCCAAAAAATCCATTGTAAGTTTAGAGCTTAGATTTTGATGAATTTCCCCGTTGCATCTAACATCAAATACCATTTCAATAGATTGTCACCCTGTCTTCCCCTTTATAGCCCATAACTAGTATCTGTATTCCCACATTTATTTCTCAGTGTGTTCTCATTATTTTGCTATTTCTTCAAAAATTCTTCACTCAGAATAATTTCAAACCACTTGCCACAGACAGCTTGAGAGATGGATTTCAGACTACAAAAATCAATGGGAAATGAAATAAAATAACTGGTAATAAAATCTACTCCTATGAGAGACACCAATGAAGCAAGAAAGTATAAAACTGTCAAAAGCAACACAGAATGGTATGACTTGACAAGAACTCCTATAGAATCAATGTACCATGGATAAACTTGGTAGTTGTCTCTTCTAGAATCCCAGAACCCAAAAAGGCCATTGTAAGTTCAGAGCTTAGATTTTGATGGATTTCCCCATTGCATCTGGTGTCAAATACCATTTCAACAAATCAAGAATGCAATACAAAATGGTATGAAGAATGATGCATCATATTGAGTGCCTTTTAGGAATTTCTTTCATCTGACATAACATATGAATAAGGAATTTTTTGTTGACTAAAACAAGAATCAAAAGAAATGGCCCATGGCTATACACTTTTATTGTTGATAGGAACCAATTAAACAACCAAGACCCCTTTAGAACTATGACCATAATTCAAAACTAATATAAGTTCCTTTCATGCTAAGGGTAAAGTGAATTCAGCTACAGGTCAAGGGGATCTAGCAAACAAACACATAAGAAGATACACGTATACATAACATAAATTTAATTTAGATTAAGGTGGACGAAACACTTTCAAGCTAAGAAAATTCAGCAGGAAATCTCAAGTGACATAATACAATTTGACAATTACCAGCCGACATTGTTTCCTCAAATCCATAACTGAATGATTAATCATTAAGAATTGGTTAAGGTGTAAAACTTACAAATTCACTTTAGGGACACTTGTTCCATTTAAAGAGTCATAAACACTGAATTTAAATTTAATATGTCACTAGCTAGATGTATTTTTATAGTGGCTGATGGTTGGCAGATAAAACCATTGGATAAAAAAAATCAATGTTCGATAAAGAGATTAAAAATACCAACTGTAGAACAAAAGATGATAATCCCTAAAATTTTGCTACCAAAACTGCATTTTTTTGGCAAACCGCAGGATATACAGTAGCTACAACTATTGTATGTCACAGTTAGGATAGAAATAAAGAAGGATAAATTAGAAATTTCCATTACTTATTGCAACAGAGTGCTGATATAATTATCAACAATAGTGATAATGGTTGCAATGTGAAAATAAATAGTGTATATCTAAATCACAAAGTGTACCTACATATGCTTCAGGACTTAACTCATAGGCCTGTCACTAAATTCTTACAACCATCAAATTAATCCATGCACTATCAGTAGTATAATCAATTATATACATTGCCCTATAAAATATTATGCCTCATACCTTGAATCTGACCTAGATTTTAATGCACATTTCAATCATAAGTGCTTACCTCAGATAAAATTGGCAGCTGAGTTAGGCACTAGTCTTGCCCACCCAACCATAGATTGGGTAACACTGTGGTCTTTCTTGCTACCCAATCACCCCTAAGCCAAATTCTAGGCCATACAGAGGTTGCTCAAGAATGAAAACAATAAGGAATCCAAGGAAAGATATCCACCCTGAGATGTCAAAGGTAAATGTTGAAGATGCAATTGAACTCATTGACAAAATGCTTGAATGGGATTTCGTGTCTTGGAAAACAAACATTTCAACTTGTACCTAGCAAGGCCACAATAAGGAGGTTCTAAAGCTTTATTTTCAGATGAAGCTTGTAGATTTCAAGCCAACCATTTCAGCTTGTGCCCAGCAAGGCCACAATAAGGAGGCTTTGAAGCTTTACTTTTAGATGAAGCTTGTAGATTTCATGCCAGACCAATTTACATTAGCAAGTGGTCTAAATATGTGTGCCAACTTACTGTCACTACAGTATGGAGCACAAGTTCATGTTGAGGTAATCAAAGTGGGACTTGAATCAAATGCCTTTCTGGAGCTTTCTCTTATTGAAATTTGTGTGATAAAATGGAGGATTCAATCCAAGTGTTTGATTACATCTACATGCCTAATTGTTTAACATGGAATTTTTTGGTTATTGGATATGCCCAATGCAATAGGTTAGAGCATGCAAGGTGATTTTTTGATATGATTCCTGAGATGGATGTTTTCTCTTAGAGTACATTGATTGGGATCTACACCCAACATGGGTATAGTGAGGAATCCCTCCAACAGTTCCGTGAAATGCATAGGTCTAGCATGAGGCTAAATTATAATACCTTCACTAGTACCCTCAATGCTTGTTACCTTACATGCCATTGAGCAACGAAGACATCTACATGGCTTGATAATCATAAGTGAACTTGAAGTTGATATCTTTTTCAGGAGTTCCCTTGCGGACATGTACACTGAATGTGTTGGAGTATAGATGATGCACACCTTTTGTTTGATGAAAATTTTATGCGAGATGACATTTCATGGACATCAATCATTACGAGCTTGGAACCTTAGATAGTGCACACCAATTATTTGGTACAATGCCTATAAGGAATGTATTTTCTTGGAATGCAATGATGGTAGCATATGCTCAGGTTGGGTATGGTGAGCAAGCCCTACATATTTTTAGAGAAATGTTGTTAGAGAGAATGAAGACAGATTGGGTCACCTTCATTAGTGTTTTAAGTTCATGGGTTTGTTTAGAAAATTTGAAGTAGGGCAGGCAAGTCCATGTACACACTATTAGAAGTGGGCTCAATTCAAAATGGGAAGCCACCTGACTTGAAGACTACCATGCACATCAAACCGGTGGACCATGCAATCTGGAGAAAGCTAGCTGGTGTGGGGTTTGAAGTTTGAACCTGCAACCTGCCAATGATAATGCATAGATATGAGTTTCCAAGGGAAGTGGTATTCCTAATGAGAGATTAGAGTTTGCAAGGGAATTTTTTGTTAAAATTCCACTAATAATATGCATTAAGGCAGTACAAATGGTCTCCCTCTAAATTTTTCTCCCCAATTTTAACAAAGATTTGAACCCACATGTCCGAAATGTCATTTTTGGTATTTGGATAGATATGTATATGTAATATGAGTAAATATACATGACATATACTCAATAGTTGTGGACATACAATGAAGCACTAATGAAGCTTTAATGGACCACATAATGAAATACATGCTACTACATTGTCTAAGCAATTATTCAACCTCTTACCTTGTAGAGAACGAATAAAGAAAAAAAATATATGAACAAAGAAATTGAATGCATATATATTTTGAGCCATGATTCTCCTACTTTTGGGTTGATTTGATATGGACCATTGTAGACTTTGCGATCAATTGAAGTAGTGAAGTTGAAAGGAGATGTTTAGAGTAGGTAATGAGCATAGGATGAATACTACCATTGTATCAGGTGCAAAATCTTTCCATAGTAGGCTTCAAAACTAGGTGGATAGACAAAATATACATGGGTATTTGTTTGTTATTTTGGGAAGTATATATTGTCTTAGCATACCTTAAAATGATGTGGTAACTTTCAAAACAAATGAGTATTAGCCTTTTGTGTCTTGTTATTCTAGCCTTTTTGGGTTCAGGGTTGCCTCAAGTCTTCTCGATTAGAGTGTTTTCTAACATAGCCCAGGGCACAAGCAAAACCAGTGAAAATTGTGGGAATGCTTCAATTTCATATCCTTTCTATATCAATTCAAGGCATTATTAGCTGGATGGATTCAAATTTCAATGCAATAAAAATACTACAAGGATTTAAGTGAACAATATTTACTATGATGTCCTTAGTTTCTCATTAGATGGGATCATCATTGATAGTCTCTAATCTTCATATCCTAAGAACCTCAAGGGCTTCAGTGTCAAAGGCATGAAAAATTATGCAAATTTTGTCAGCAACTTTCTCTAGTTGTTTGACTGCAAGAACACTACAGGTTGTCTACTGAAGTGCAATATTCCTTCCATGTAGCACTACAATGAGCAGTGCATGTTTCATAGGACATTTTTCTATCCCCTTCTGAATGCGACAATATGGCACCATGGAGATGATGACTTTATCACTTCTCCTAGTTGCAGTGCCAAAGTTTCATTAGTTGGATACTCGCTCCCACATTGACCCATTTGGATGCAAAGTGTGGGCTAAAGTGGGAGTTGGGTGTTATGGGAACTTTTTGATGATGTTCACTATGACCCCAATGTGGTCTATCAACATGCAGTAGATGTAACTGGCAATGTGAGGTGTGCTTCTAAAGATGGTTATCAAGGAGATGGGTTTGGTCAAGGCACTGGATACATAAGAGTATGAAAAAGGCATGGTGAGAAGGCATATGATAAGGATTGTAAAATATATCACAATGCCTAACTATGAATCAAAGTTACAATATCATCTTATCATTAGTAATCTTTTCCATCTCTGGGTGCAAACCCACAAAGGAGATTTATTCATAAAAATATTTGTACTTAAGGATCTATACAACACAGTCTATTTTTCCAGTTTGTTTTTAATAAAAGGATTGGCCCTGTCTTCTTTGGAATACATCCCTTGTACTCTATCTACAACATACCCAGAATGCAATTCAATCCACTTTCCCAAAATGAAACAAAGTTAGCCACAAAATCCTTAAAAAAGGAAGACAAAGAAAGATGTTGCAAGGTTTATGGAATTCAACAACACTTTCACATGGTAGATCGCCGCATTAAATTTTTAAGAGCGTAGGCTTCAACAAAATTGGGTAAGTTGTAGGTAACAGTACAAAATAATGCATCCCTTGGGAGAAAGGGCTGGTCAATTTTATAGAAGATGATCCCTAAAAAAAGAAACTATCCCTAGAATCCCATAAGTACAAATTATTTTATCATTTAATCTCCTAATGTGGGTTTTCACCAAGGAATGGAAAATGTTGCCAACAATAGGAAAGGTGGTTGACAATAAAAGGTAATGCAAGTTGGATTTGTAGGGAGGCATAGGGATCACAAAGCCACAAGGTATGTCCCTATCATCTGTTGGTCAGAGTAGCTGCACATCAAGACAAGCCACAAATTGAAGAAGAAAAGTAGTGGTGACTGAGGCCAATTCAATTTTATCTCCTACTGCAGATATGAGCTCATTTTCATTCTGCATTGTTATAGGTCAACAATGCTCTCCAGTAGGTTCCAAAGGTATCAAGCTCTTAGTCACTAACCTTGGTGCATCAAATTCCAGTAAGTATGAAGTTACATTGAAAGGCATTAATGTGTCTCTCTTAATAAGGGCAGAAAGAAGTAGTTGAGGTTGATAATGGAATCTTTCTGATTTTGCAATTTTATAATACAATATAATACACATAATACACAAACAAAGATATAATGGAATATTTCCTTCCCATTAAATTGCTAGCTTAATTCAAGATTAAACTTGAAATCGAAGGTGCTCTATTTTTTCAACCAAAGTTCTATCTTTTCACCTCGGTCAAGGACCTATAAAACCAAGAACAATTGTTACCTAAAAAGATATACAAAAGTAGGAAAACTAGCAATTAAGATTAAAAGAAACAATACATAAAATGGAAGCACATTCTACACCTTGCAATGGACAAAAATCCAACAACGAGCAATCTATGCCCAAAGAATCCAAATACAGTACAAGCTGAGTAATTTCCTTCCATAAAATGAAAAGGAAAAAAATATATGTGGATGTTGGCATAAATCCATAAATGCTTGACATTAGTCTGATACCAATCTTTTATGTTCTCAAATAGATTCTATATAAATGACTGGAATAGTAGGAAAATAATTAACTACTTTATACTAAGAGGTGATTTATTGGTTCTTGGGTAGAATGCCATTTGTTGCAAATCATAGGAACAAAATAGTTCTCTGCAATTCCAAAATTATTGGTTGCATGTGAATATTTGGTTAGATGTTAAAATCACTTTCCCTGGGAAAATTAAAGCACTTGGAGCATATTCCTCTATTTTTCCATTTGAGGGAATATTGTGGTTGGTTTTGTTTCAAATTTTGGGAATAAGTTGAATTTTTAAGTGTGTTTGGGTATGTGTGAGGTAGAATACAACAACGTGTTCCTTTGAAGAAAGGACCATTGTGCCTTCTGCATAAGGCACACTCTAAATTTTGAAAAGATAGGTTATGTTACATAGGCCCTTCGTGATTTTTACAAATGGATGGCAAATGGGATGCTGAAAATAAAAATGATAATAGAAAAGGTGGTTGAAAATAACATAATAATGTAACTTATATTTTTTAGGAGCATTGTTGTGTCAAGATCACAAAACCACAAGATATGTGTTTGTACTCTGTGAGAGTAATGGCACATTGAGTTGAGCACCAGGTAGCAAGGGTGGCTGAGGTTGATTCAATGGTGTACAAGGTTGATCCAACGCTAGTGTACACCTCTATCAGCTATCACCACTACTTGCCTACTACTGAAAACTGGGCAGTATGCCAATGCTACAGTTATATGATCCCAATGCCTGCTTGAGCATCTAAGTTACCGTATCATCTTATTTTTAGTAATATTTTCCATCCCTTGGTGCAAACCCACAAAGGATATTTATTCATAAAAATATTTCTAGTTAAGCATGTATACAACACAGTCTAGTTTTCTAGTGTGTTTTCAATCAAAAGATTAGTCTTGTCTTCTAAGGGATACATCCTTTGCACTCTATCTACAACATACCCATAATGAAATTCTGTCCACTTTCCCAATATGAAACAAAGTCAGCCATGAAATGCCCTCAAAAGGAAGACATATAAAGATGCTGCAAGGTTTATGGCATACAACAACACTTTTAGAATGGTAGATAGTTACGTTAAATTTTTAAGAGCGCAGGCTTCAACAAAATTGGGTAAGTTGTAGGTAAGAGTACAAAATAATGCATCCCTTGGAAGAAAGGATTGATGGATTGTATAGAAGATGATCCTTGAAAAATAAACTATCCCTATATCCATAAGTACAAAAGATTTTATCAATAATCTCATGATGTGGGTTTTCACCGAGGGATGGAAAATGTTGCTAACAATAGGAAAGGTGGTTGACAATAAAAGGTAATCCAAGCTGGATTTGTAGGGAGACATATGGATCATAAAACCACAAGGTATGTGCATGCCATCTATTTGTAAAAGTAGTTGCACATCAAGACAAGCAACAAATTCAAGAAGGCAAGTAGCGGTGACTAAGGCCAGTTAAATTTTATTTCCTGCTATAGATATGAGCCCATTTTCATTATCCAATGGTATAGGTCAACAATTCTCTCCAGCCGGTTCCAAACATCTCAAGCTCTGATTCACTAACCATGGTGCATCAAATTCTAGTAAATAAGAAGTTACATTGAAAGGAATTAACATCTCTCTCTTGATAAGGGAAGAAAGTAATAACTGAGGTTGATAATGAAAGCTTTCTGGTTTTACAATTTTATAGTACAATATAAAATAGCACACACATATAATACAGAATATAGAATACAAAATACACTCACACACATATATATAAATTATGATAAATGCACACCAAGATTGTGGCATCAGGGCCCAAAGAATAGTCAAACAAGGTTGGGGATAATGACTCAAAATGAATACCAAGGGATTCTATAGCAGTAATGGTGGTCACACAAATATCTTACAAGCATAAATTAACCCATATAAAATTCTCTTAAAGAGGACCACCATTGTTTTAGGGCATGCATTTTAGGAAGGGGCATAAGGTGAGCCCAATGAATTTCTCCAACAGCTCCATCTCACATGCCACAACCTTCTCCACAAATGTATTTCAAATATACAAGTTTGATACAATGTTATATTTTCAGTTTCATGGCATGGTGAGAAGATTTACACTTAAAACCCTAAAGAAAGTAAACTAAGACTACTTAGAATACTATCTAGGGGAATTCTAAGCACCAATTCTACTAACACATAACTCTAAAAATCAAAACATCAAGCTACAGAGATTTGAAACAATAGATGTAAATTCCAATTATGTGTAAAATAGAGTTCTGGAAACTAGGACAGTGAGAGGAATTTTCAGCACACAGTCACATATATATTAACTGGAAAAGACTTCCACAACAAAATTTTTCACTCCTAAAACATGTCTGTAATGAAGCACCCTACCTCCCTTTATAGAACTAGAGAGAGAGGGTTACAATGAATGTGGAAAAACCAACAAACCACTTATATTAAGGAAAGTTTTGTGACCCTACTGTGCCTAGGAGAGAGTACCCTCATGCATGGAATATGCTACCTAGAATAGAATACCCACTTGAGAAAACAAAGTGTAAATATGCATGCACCTTCCAACCTTGGACATAATGGCAAGTATAAGTTTGGAAGCTCACCTAAATCATGCACTATGTCTAAGACTAAACTTACAAGAATTCCCTAATCATGTAAAGATATAACATGCATGTGCCTCACACATGGGTTGCCTACTTAATTGTTGTGCGTTTCTAGTGGATTCTCTAGTGCACCACCATTCCAACCGTAAACAAGTGTACGAAGAAGAATGGTTGAGAAACATGTACAATCTCACAAAACACTCAATAATGGCACATGCAAAATCTAAGCTTTCTATTTTTTACAAGATTGTTCTAACGGGTTTTTGATGTATAATTCCAAAGCATTAATTATATTAAATGCAGATGCAGGAGAAAGGTCCTATGTAGAGAATTGGAGATGGTGAAGTGGGAGCCTATTTATATCTATGAGATGAAGGGCATTTATGAGTTGGTGCAGCACTCCTCTATCATCAGGCTCCACTTTAATAAAAAGGTAGGGTCTTGGAGATCCAGTGGAGAGACAGTTATAGTGTTTTCAGTTCATTGGAAAGGGTCATGTCTCTTTTAAACATAAAATTTGTGGTTGGTTATTGCTTCATCACGGATTAGCTTACAAGAGTAGGTTGCACAAATTTGGTACTATTAGAACCTCTGAAGTACAATCTTCACTTGAACTAAACTTTACTTTATGTGTGGAGGAATATTTCAACTTTACAAGATTTCATGTAGCAGCATTAAGCACAAATGTGGTATTATCAATTGTTTGACTCCCAAACCTACCATGTGATTCTATTTCTTCCAAAGGGGGGGACCATAGTTGAGGGTGATATTGTCAGATGATTTTCTATAGCATCATCACACACTTTGATGGCTTTACCCATTCCTTTGGGTTCATGCCTCCCATATGAATCGTGCACTCCTGAATTAGTATCTTTGCAAACAATTATTGTTCTCTCATTCAGCATATGAGACAGTGACATACCATGAGGTTCTAACATCAACATAGAATCTTCATGAAAATTAATTCCTGCTCTCTTGAAGGAGGATGATACAACCACATAATTTCCTAAAGCACCTTGGAACATTCCTACAAATTTATTAATTTGTAGGGACCCAACTGAGGCATTATTGGGTAATTCTGAACAAAGATATTCACTGAGAATAGCCCTTGCTTTTTTTAAAGATTCACATGATATGCCTACATATTTCCCTCCAACTATTTGGAAAATGATTGTCGGCTGTCGAACTTCTCCTTTACATCTCAACCTCTCATGATTAGAACCTACATAAGGCAAGGAATTCGACAGAGCAACATTCTTTGTACTGCTTATAATTCACTTATCCTCTCCTCAAAGACGATCTGAACGGTGCGTGTTTTCTGTTAGGTTTTTGGAAAGTATTTACTCTTTCAGTGCCCTTGTTTGGCATTTGGGGAGGAAGCTGTGGAGCAACCGTATTGTTCTATATCAAGCTAGAATCATACTCAACATCTTCTTTTTCAATGTAGAATTGCTCATTTGGCTTACTACTTTGTTAGTTATTGGGGAACTCTAAAGAATGGGGCTTGCAATTATGTATATCAATTGAATGTGATATCATATAAGGAACTATCATTACTCTATGTGAAGAGATGTTATCCTCGGCTTTTTCCAAAGAAGATTGAAACCTTGTGCATAATGAGGAGGGGAAAAAAGTAATTAAATATTTGACATAAAGATTTAGATCTAATTAAATTCATTAGATAATGTCCAAGAATACCCATTAATCCATGTGAACTTGACAAAAGCAATGAAATCAAGAATATATTCTACAAATATTATGATAGTGCTTCAAAAAAATCCTTTAGGAATTTAATGAGTGGTTAAAAAACAACGTTTATTGCATGATCAAGTCCAACCATAATTGAAAAAAAAATACCATGTGCATGCTCCTTGGAATTTTTGTATTCAAAAAACAGGTGAATTTTTTTAAGACGGTCTCTGATGTGTAGTTCAACAATTTGGCAGTGTTAAAGATATATGTTTGAAGTAAAATTGCATAAATATTATGTACATGTACAAAAATTGATGTACTGAAAGCCTACATAGTGAGGCAGGAAGTGCATTATGAAATTTTAGGGATCCAAATGATTTTTTCGTGAACTGTAGGGTATGACCTCAATTTGTAAGCTTCGATTTAATATAGAATATTTAAACGAGTAATAAAACAAAAACCAAGGAGGAAAAAGGACAACAACTTGATAAACTATTATTTTCATTCCTCTAATTACACGAGCTACCAAACCCTAAGCCAAATAAAAATCCAACATCAATATAGTGAACAAAGTTAAAATATTAAAGCTGCAAAATGCAAATTTGAAGAAAAGATTTTAATTTTTTTGTTTGAAACAAAATTAAAATACCTTTCGACATGAATTCAACCATGGAGGGCAGGGGGGTAAAATTTTCATCATGGTCTGTAACACGACCTCCATTTGCAGGGACGAAGTTTTAAGTTCTGAGGAGTATCTATTTTTCGAGATCATCTTCAACAGGGATCACACACCACATTGGCACCTCCTTCCTCACTCGCATCCCATTCACTCGTTGTGCAGTCAAACTATGTGACTGACATCGGAGATTAATCTCATCACTCAGAATCCTCCAAATTTGGTTGAATTTGCTAATAATATTTGTAAACCATGTTGCCGAAGAAAAGGTCTCACTAGAAAAGTTTATGGCGAGAGCTTTTGAACATGAAAATTTCATTTAATAACAGTTGCTCATGATAGCAGCATGGTAGGTGGATGACATATGTAATCATCCCAAATTAATAGTACTATATTAAATTTGTTCAAATTATTATCCATGTATTGGAAGAGTCTTTGAAAGTAATACACTATGTGTAGTATATTGATATTAATATTATATTAGGTTGTCTTTTGAGTAATTCAATACAGAAGGATTTTTATTAATTTAAAAGTTTTTACATTAATAGAATATGATAGAACTGGTTTAAATATGGCAATAAACAAAGCAGGTCTATGGATGGCCATGAAACAAAGTCCATAACACATATAGGAAATGAAAAAACAGAGACATTGGAATCCTATAGATTGGGATTGATCACCACTGTGTCTTTTCTTTCCTTTCTTCTTTGTTACTTTGATCTAACCTTCTAGAGGTCTGGCTACCAAAGCCACCTTAAGATTGTTTTGACAATCCAAGGAGGCATATTTGATATTTGTCAGATTCTGAAGATATTTATTCACGAGCGCGCTTCATGGCACCGATCGGAATATTGTTACTAAGTTCTTCTCTTTTGGCTAACAAAACTTGGATCTCCTCATATCCTTCACGAGGCTTTTGGAGATCTAAATCTTGGGCCTCGTTTTATGTAAGCATTCCATCATTAGACTCATCATCTTCCTGATCCAAGGAAGAGGAATCCTACTCTTCTCGAGGAGGCGGGCTACATGGCTTCCATACTTTAGATGTGAACTTCTATTTGACTAGTTTTTAAAGCAAGAGTTCTAAAGATGACCTGTTTTATGGCAAAGTCAACACAAAAAAGTAGTGTTCTCATAGTCTAGTTGTTGGTTGTAGTGAAAATTACTTATCTTTAAATTAAATTTTTCACATAAGCCATTGTTGATGTTGATTTCTATGCAAATCCTGCCATAGGTGAAGACTCCACACTAGCCTCACGAGGGATTTGTAGCCAGAAAATAGCCCAAGGTGTTTACAATACCCAAAAACATTGAACAATGCCATAGATGGGCCAACAAATTTAGGATCCTAACGCAAATGGGTAGCTTTGTGATCATAGTTGTGGAGGGGTCAAAATCTGGGAACCAAGGGGCCAGGAAGAACCCAACTTTTCCCCAAAATCAAGGCCCTTTAGAAAGAGCATTTTGATAATCCGCATTATTGTCAAAAATGATGATGAATAAGCCCTTGGAACATAAAAGGAACTTGCATGCCTTGGTCCAATTTGAATGGATCCATTGGTAAAGGTTTGTTGCATATGGCCACAGCCCATTAAAACAACAAATGTGGCCATTACCTACGAACAACTCGTAGATTCTATCTAGATATGAATGAGTGATTTCCATGGAAGGAACATCCTCAACTTTGTCTATTATAAAAGTACTCGGAGAAATGTGGGTCTGAGCCGACTTCCCCAAGGGCATGGGATGTTTCTAAGGTTGCTTTGCACTTTGGGGATCTTAGTTTCAAACCTCGTCTTTGTAAGAGGAGGCTTGGGAAGAAGAATGCTTTCCCAAAGATCCCCCACGCAGTCGAAGAGCCAAGAAAATTGTGACATTCGTGCGTATATTATAAACATAGATAAGAAAGAGATCTTTTGTTTTCTTACCTTTGAAAAGAAGGCATTACAATCCAAAGGGTAGCCTTGTTTTGAATTCCAACAATAGCTTGAGGTATTTTACCATATATGTAGCTCTAACCATTATTATAGTATGGATTTGGGTCAATTACAGTATGTTGTAATATTGAAAAACAAGATATTTTTATTTTTGGAGTGCGTTGTCAAATTGAATAAGGGGTTGTCTAATTATGTTTTGCTAGAATTTGGGGAAATAATTTTTTATCAAATTGTGAATTTTTTATCATTTAAAGTGCATTTCTTACTATATATGGTTTCTACCCTGCGAAAATCCCAGGACATTGAGAATGTGGATATTTCACAATTCAAACTTGTGATTCCAATAATTCTTTAGTGAATATGCCCAAAAACACTCCAAACAGATATACTAGACAACTGGGAAACAAGAATTTTTTATTTCTAGGACAATGGAGTCTTTATTTGTAGAAATAAATATTTTTCTAAATTGTTAAAGTGTCATTACATAAATTGGATTATATGTGTAAGTATTATCTATAATTTTAAAGGTATGTTCAAGTGTTTATGAGTTAAATGGGTTTTATGGTATATAGTTTTAAAGATTAAATTCATAATCATAGTTGATGTTTTATTTTAATGATGTTTTATTTATTTATTAATTTACTTATAAAGATTTTTATCTCATTCTCAATTCTCTAATATAACATCTTTTTATTTAGTTTGGTATATGCAAGTTTTATGAAATTTCCATATTCATGGCTGTAATAAGTTTTGGAATGTGATTGCATGGTGTGTTGCTCTAATTTAGATTGATTTGTATTTATCTCCTCAAATCATGTGAGTCCCATTTAGTTAGTGCTTGGTGTAATTAATCTTTCTCTGGGATAGAGTTATTGCAATTGAATGTACGTGAATTCACTTACTCAATATGTATATAAGTATCTCCTCATTTGATTAGAATGTAGGACAAGTGTAAGATACCCTCCTTGAAGTATCTTAAATTTTCCATTAAATTTTATGAATCTGGTCTCAGTGTTTAGTGTGGAATTTTCTAAAATGGTTTATTTGTACTTGGCTATATAGATGCACTATCCTGGTTTTAATTTCAAATAGATATACACAATGGCTAACAAATGCCAAAGAAATGATTCAAGACAAAATTATGTTGTTTGGACTAAACCCATAAATTCATATATATCCCATACAAGTTTGTATAGCCATAACTTGAATATAATATATCATTTTATTAACATGGCACATAAATACATAATCAACAAAAGGAGTAGAGGAACCTGGTAATAACTCAATAATGTGAACTTCAATATATTAAGCTCTTTATAACATGGTTCCAACAATACAATACTAAGAGAAATAGGCTTCCAGATGGCTTGGCTCGTTCCCATTTCACCTAGAAATATCAGTCCATGCAAAGATTGTCTACACTAGACTTTAAACTAGAAGAAAGTCGACCTCATCTTTCATGTTTAGCTTCTAGATTTACTATAAATGCATTTTTGTTCACATAACTAGCAAGTTAGGTAATTTGTGGTCACTACAACACTATTAATTTCTACACCATCAATTGGAAAACTCAAACATAGTCTCGTGGTCTCTCCATTTCACTCTTATAGCATGAAAGAATGGACTTGACCCTCTGAAGTTACAATACTTGACCCTCCTTGTTATTATCATCTCTCTGCCAACAAGGAAATATGTACTTGACCAGCAAGAGAACTCACATTCGGCTCTTGAAATGACACTCCCAACTCAGAAATAAAGAGAAACTCGATCTGTCTAAAAATTACAAATGAGTCTTTTTAGTAGTGGGAGATTCGGCACAAATACTAAGCAACTCAACCGGAGAAACCCAATATAACTCAACCTCTTTAGATGGAACTCGACCCCTCGATTATAGATCCTAGTAAACCATGCTTTTACCTCCGACTTCTACCATCCATGCTACCCTTGTGTCCCCTTGCCCCATTCAATATACCATAAAATACCCCCCACAACCTTTTTGGTCATGCCATTCCACTTTTCCTAATGTTATGAACCCCCAAATTTAGTCCCAATGCCACCACAACTACACCCTTAGGACCCCTTGGCTAAGGGATTAAACACATTAAGGGTAATGGGATGTGATAAGGGAGACCCTAATCCCCTTATCACAACTAGAAATAGGGTCATGAAGACCAACAATATCTACTGGATGTGTTGTGATGAAAGAAGTAATGAACACAAAAGTTGTGGTCAACAGGACAGCGATCATCAAGATGTTAAACCGTCCAATCTAAATATGGTTTTCAATGCTAGTGATCTAGTCACATAAAAGACCCCATAAGAGACATTCATGTATTTTAAGGTGTGCTTTTTTGTTGAGTTCACATATTTGGAAGCACAATTGCACAAGTGGAAACATCACACATTTGGACTTTGGTTTCTCCTCATTAACTAGACTATGTTTGAGGATAGGAACATTTTGCATTGGTTGGCATTCCACCTATAGCTATAGGTCTTAGTATATGCTCGTTGTCATGTATTACAGCAACCACATTGGCAAATTCAAATATGCATCTACATAGGTAAATGAGTAGATTCATAAATGGTTGCAACGTTGGGCTTGAATCCTTAACAAATTGCTTGGGATATATCTGCATCTATTTTAATTTTTGGTTTTGTGATTAGGCATAGTTATAGCTATTTGTGTGTAGAAAATAGATTTTGGTGTGGTTGGGATTATTAGAGTGTTGTGCAGTAAATAAAGTGTTGTTTGGTTGGCAGTAATAGAGTATTGGGCTGAACCTTTACCATAAACACAGTTTGGGAATTTAGTTGGCAACGGTTTGGCCACCACATGCAAAATAAACCAAACACAGTTTGGGAATTTAGCTGGCAACGGTCTGGCCACCACATGCAAAGTAAACCAAACACAATTGGGGAATGTAGTTGGCAGTGGTCTGGCCACCACATGCAAAGTAAACCAAGCAGTGAGAAAGTCTGAAGATAGAGAATATTACATTGTTTATTTCCATAGAGGATTTGTGTTGGTAAAGTGAGTGGTGGTTGGACTGCAGTGTTTATTTCCAATGAGGATTATATAGTATAATTCCCTTGTTTACAGATTAGTGTTTGTATATTTGACCAATTCACTTTAATTTTTGTTGAATAATTAATGGCAACTTGATATGTAGCTTTGATATATTGATACTCCCTCTTTGCAGTCTTGATATGGCTTTCCATCAAATCCTACATGAACCTAGAGACTCGACTAATGGTAAAGGAAATATAAAGTTGACTATGATTCAAATAAATGAGATTACCAACAAATTGACTTTCAAAGAATCACAATCCTTAGTCGTCTTAGATTCTAATTGAAATGGATTAGAATGAGGCTTACAAATAATCCCTTTTAAATATCTTCAGGATATCGAAAGCATACTTTGGCTGAGAAATGAAGATACTATCACCCAATTGCATAACTTTGATGCCAAGAAATAAATGTTATAGATCTAAGTTACTCATTTCAAATGTATTTTTCAACTGTGACTGGACTTAAATTGAATCACCATTATTTCTAGTGATAATAAAATCATCCACATGCTTCTGATTGAAATGGGGTATAATGAGGCTTACAGATAAATCAATTTTAAATATATTCAAGATATCCAAAGCATACTTTGGATGAGAACTGAAGATACTATCACCCAATTGCATAAATTTGATGTCAATAAATAAATGCTACATATCTAAGTTAGTAATTTCAAATGTATCTTTCAATTGTGACTTTAGTTAAATTGAATCACCATTATTTCAATGATAATCAAATCATCCACATGAATCACAATTAAGAGAACTACATCATTCACATGTAACCATAAATATTGTGATCTATGTTAGGATGCCTAAAACCAAGCTGTAGAAAAAGAATAGCAATCTTCTGATTTTATATCCTAGGTGCTTGTAATCATTGAGAGGATACATGTCATGGGGAAACTATGCAATATAATTCCTGAGATAGTTCACCATTTTCTTGAAATATTATAGGTCAAGGTTGATCTTTGGTGGTGGCCAACTAACAATGGTTGAAAACTTCATTGGATCAATGCTTAGTCAATTGTGGTTCACACAAAAATCCAAGATAACCAAGTTTCTTCTATCCATATGCACACTTCTTCATGTTCACAAATAACTTGTCACGTGCTCCAAACACGGTTTATTCATCCTAGGTCTGGTTGAAAAGTAATATGTCTAAGTACACAACTCAGGTTGAGTAAAGATGTGGTTGTAGAACTTTGTTCATTATCTCATGAATGTTGCAAGGCCATAATTGGTAATAATTAATGACAACAGTGTCCATGCAAGTAGTCCTTGTCACATCTTGAAGGATGTCTTCCACATATCCTTAGGTAAAATTTCTAATCAATTATAGATCTTAAGTTGCATTTCACACTTAACTACTCAGTTGTCTTTGTTAATGAAATGATGTTTTTCCTTATTTACAAGTGAAGTACTAACACATGCTAAATAGTTCCAAGGCATGATAGGCATACCAGGATGTACCGTCACTGCCAAGGCATGGCGTGAATGCATGCTAGGGAGTGTGAGGGCCAAGTGCCAAGGAAGCACAAGGGAGCACTCATTTCAAATGCATGAAAATGAATTGTTAGCGAGTTCCAGGTGTGCTAAGGAGGGAGTCAAAAGGTATACTAGCCAGTTCCAAGGCGTCACAAGGGAGAACTAGGTCAAAATGCTTGGAAACGAAGAAATAAGAGTGTTATGTGCCAAGGAGTGTCAGCGATTCCAGGTGTCCCAAGGACGAAATGTGTTAGGATAAGTTCAGAATAGGACTTGCAGGGGGTAAGCCTATGGTTTTAATAAGGTGTGTAAAAAGTAGTTTCAGACAAAGGGATAATTTGGGTTGGGCACAACATTGTTTTGTCAATGACTTGGTTGGGTTCCCAAGTCACAAAAAGGTAAGGCTATCTATGAGGGCATGACAGCTAGTGAGTGCCAAGGTGTTCCAGGGAATGCCAAGAAGTATTAGCACATGCTAGATAGTTCCAAGTCATTTTAGGCATGCCAATACATGTTGAGTGCTAAGGCATGCCAATAAGTTCCAGGTGCCAGGGTGTGGCACCAACACATGCAAGGGAGTGTTAGGGCCAAGTTCCAAGGAAACACAAGGGAGTAGTAGTTTCAAATGCATGGAAATGAATGAATAAGAGTGTGACAGAGAGTGTTAGCTAGAGAGTATGAGGTGTGCTAAGTATTAGGGAGTGCTAGGATGTGCTAGGGAGTGCCAAAGGATGCCAAGAAATGCAAAGGATGCTAACATGTGCAGATAGTGCCAAGGGATTATTATGCGTGCAAGGTGTTATGGCATGTCAAGATTTAAACTTTGTTGCTTAATTTTTTGATTTTACGACCACTGTTAGATGTGATCCTTGTCTTCCTAACTTGTTAAGTTGGATAAGTTGAAATTATACATCAGTAGCCTAATGAGTTATAGGAAGTTCTTTGGTGAACAAGACATAGTCTAGTTGTAGTAATTGTAACTTGGTCAAGCTATTGTCATAGTCAAGTTGTTGTTATAGTTGAGGCAGGATTTTGTTAGGTTCCCATGTTTCAAAACATGCAAGGTTAGTTGTTAGGGCATGATAGCTAAGGAGTGCCAGGGCATGCTAAGGAATGAAAAGGTGTGCTAACACATGTCAGACAGTGTGAATGCATGCCAAGGAGTGTTGGGGAGCGTCAAGGCTAGGCACAACATTATTTTTTCAATGACTTGGTTGGTTTCACAAATCACAAAAAAGATAAGGCTAAATATAAGGGCATGACAACTAGGGAGTGCCAACATGTGCCAGGAAATGCCAAGAAGTGCTAACACATGCTAGATAGTTCCAGGGCATGTTAGTCATGTTGTTAGGGCCTTCATTTTGATTTTTTACAGGAAGAGAATACAATAATAGGTGGTGGGGATGACCGATCGAGTTGCAGAGCTGAAATTCGAGGGGGAACAGGAACCAGGAGTGGTCCAACAGTTGCGGAAAGGTGGCGGGGGAGAGCAAGAGCAGCCGAGAAAGTAGAGAGCAAAGGAAACCAAAGGTAGAGTCATCCGAGTAGGAAATAAGTGGAACTGGAAGTCTAGGTACAGAGCAGAGGATAAAAGGTAGAAGAAAGGATGGGAAAGGGTTGGTGATTACTAGTTGTTGATGAACCAAGCAAGCCAGAAATCAATGCAGCCTTCCTAAGTTGCAGAGGGCGGGTACACCCTTGTTCTGTTGGCCTCTAATCTATGGGTTGTGTCATTATTGTTGTTGATGATCAGGCTTTAAGCCTTCTATACTTATTTATGTATTTCTTTCTATGAAGCATAATGAAAGAGACAGTTTGCACCTATGATGTATTGCCGAGTTTTATATTGGTTCTTTAAAAATTTTAAATATCTGTCTATATGGTGTATGATTTCCTACAGTAATGTGAGTAGAATAGTATGGTTGGATTACAATAGGTGCTTGATTGTTATGAGTTAATATTGGTTGTGGGTTGTGATTCCCTTGGTGCCTCATTCTACCCACTCACACTTCAGTCACGACATGCCTCGGGTGAGACTTCTTACTCTCTTTGGGTAAGGTGAAAATGCTAACATTGTTCTAGACTACAATGGAGCCTTGTTGGCCCCTTGTGCCTAAACCCAGGGTCTCTTCCATGTTCCTATTTTCATGCCAACACATGCCAAGTCATGCCAAGATGTGCAAAGTGTTTGGGTGTGGTTCCAACACATGCTAGTGAGTGTTAGGGAGTGCCATGAAACACAAGGGAGCACTAGTTTCAATTACATGGAAATGAATGAATAAGAGTGTGTGATAGGGAGTGTTAGCGAGTTCCAAGTGTGCTAAGGAGGGAGTGACAAGGTATGATAGGTAATGCCAAGGCATGCTACAGTGAGAGGGAAGCATGCCAAGATGTACCAAGTTCCAAGGTGTGCTAATCCGTGCTAAGGAGTGTTAGTGAGTGATAGGGAAACATAAGGGAGAACTAGGTTAAAATGCATGGGAACGAATGAATAAGAGTGTGTGACAGGGAGTGCAACGAGTTTTAGGTGTGTTAAGGATGGATTGACATGGTATGCTAGGCAATGCTAAGGCATGCTAGAGTGTGAGGGAAACATCCGGCTAAGATGTCCTAGGTGCCAGGGTGTGACAATGCATGTTCGGAAGTGTTACAGAGTACCATGGAAACACAAGGGACCACCAGGTCAAAATAATGCATGGAAATGAATGAATAAGATTTGTGACAGGCTGTGTAAGTGAGTTCCAGGTGTGCTGAGGGAGTGAAAAGATATTATTTGTAGTGCTAAGGCATGCTAGAGGCTAAAGCAACAATATGCCAAGATGTGCCAAGTGCCAGGGTGTGTCAATGCATGCGAGAGAGTGTTAGGGAGTGCCACAGAAACACAAGGGAGCACTAGTTTCAAATGCATGGAAATTAATGAATACGAGTATGTGACAGGGAGTGTCAGTGAGTTCTAGGTGTGTTAAGGAGTGAGTGACAAGGTATGCTAGGTAGTTCCAAGGGATGTTATAGTACCAAAGCAGCATGCCAAGATGTGCCAGGTGTCAAAAAGTGCCATGGAAAAACAAGGGAGAACTAGCTCAAAATGCATGTAAATGAATGAATAAGAGTTTGTGATAGGGGGTGTCAGTGAGTTTCAGGTGTGTTAAGGAGGGAGTGACAAGGTTATATGCTAGGTAGTGCCAAGACATGCTATATTTCCTGGGCATGTCAGGGAGTGCTAGGGAGTGTTAGGGAGTGCCAAAGCATGTCAAGGAATGTAGGGGGTGCTAACACATGCCACATAGTGCCAAGGGATCATCAGATGCGCCAGGTGTTATGGCATGTCAAGATGTAAAGTATTTTATCAGTTGTTTTATGCCCATAGTTGGACGTGAGCCTTGACATGGTAACTTATAGATTGTTAAGTTGGAAGTTGAAAATATACATGAGTAGCCTAAGATGAGTTATAGGAAGTTCTTAGGTGAACGAGGCATAGTCTAGTTGTAGTAACTGTAACTTGGTCAAGTTGTTGTAGTCGAGGCAATACTTGGTTGGGTTCCCAAGTCCTAATAAAGTAAGGGTAGTTTTGAGGGAATTATAGCTAAGGAGTATCAGGGCGTGCCAAGGAATGAAAAGGCATGATAACACATGTCATACATTTCCAATGCATGTTGAGGAATGTTCAAAATTGTTAGGGCGTCACAAGGGAAAACTAGGTCAAAATACATGGAAATGAACAAATAAGTGTGTGTGCCAGGGAGTGTCAATGAATTCCAAGTTTCTTAAGGACAAAGTGTGTTAGGAGAAGGTAAGAATCGGAATTGTAGGAGGCAAGTCTATGGTTACAATTATAAGGGGTTGGTCAAAGCAGTTTTTCCAATGACTTGGTTGGGTTCCCAAGTCGCAAAAATAGTAAAGCTGTCTATGAGGGCATGACAATTAGGTAGTGCCAAGGTGTGCCAAGGAATTCCAAGAAGTAATAACACATGCTAGACAATTCCAAGGCATGTTAGGCATGCTAAGACACGCCAACTGCTAAGGCATGCCAAGATGTGCCAGGTGCCAGGGTGTGGTGCGAATGCATGCTAGGGAATGTTAGGGCCAAGTGTAAATGACAAACAAGGGAACAATAGTTTCAAATGCATGGAAATGAAGTGTCAGTGTAATGTCCCTTCTGAAATTAAATTGTTACAGGTTTATTTATTTTTACAATTTTTACAATTTTGGAGGCCATGGGACCCATGTGATTTTTGTAAAAGACTTAGGAAGGAAAAAGGGGGAAAATGTTTTGTTGGCATAGCGTGGGGGCCACCCACATGAGGAAATATGCACCACCTTAGAGGGAAGTTCGAATGACTAAGGAGGGAAAGTCAAATTTCTAGTTGGAGGGAGCCCACATGGGAAAAGAGGCCCACAAATTATAAATAGAGGGGGCTCAGCCTCATTTGGTATCTTTTTGACATATTGAAATCAACCTTAGTTGTTCAAGCTGCTTAGCTAGGTTACTGTGTTGTTTAGCACACGAGTGTCTCCGAGTGGAGATCTCAACCTTTGCTTCGGTGGACTTTGAGTGCCACCCTAGGAAGGAAATTTATACTACCTTGGATGAGAGCCAGTGAAGTTTCACAATCACATCATTCAACATTCGTCTCAGCTAGTGTGTGCTTATGGAAGATGTAGAAGGCGAACATGCAGGTGTTGCTTGTGGGTTCATCTGGGAAACAACTGCTGGGGTAGTTTGGGCATTGGAGCTATAGTGGAGGATCAACCTTTCAGGAGAGTTTTGGATTAGGAGGTTGCAGCATTGGAACAATTCGATTTACAATCACCTTGGCCTGCACAAAGAACCATCATTGGGCTCACGTGGGAGTTGGAAGAAGGAATTGTAGAGCTGGAACTAGATGAGAGAAGTAGGATATCATTTGGAGGGCCATTTGAGGTTGTTGGAGTTGGGAGAACAAATATTGGCAAGATCAGTCACAACAACATAATTCGAAATTAGAGGAGGACCAAGTTGTGAAGGGTCATTTTTTAAGGTTGGAACCAAGGGAAACCCTTTCTAGGTTTTTTTGGGTTTTGGGCAAGGATCACTCTCCTAATTTTATATAATTTTCTGGGCAGATATGAGGGGTCAAACAAGGGTCCCAACTCAGCTAGCAGCCAAAGGAGCTGAGGGGAATTTGGGCCAAAAATCTGAGGTCAACATTTGACCAATTCCTTCTTGGATTATTATGAGTTTCTTGTGTAGAGGCTCAGATTAATTTCCCAGAATTTTCTGAGCAACAGGAAAGGCTCTAACGACAAATAATTTCAGGCAAAAATAGCTTTTTGGGCAGTAACAATGCAACTCTTGGGTCGAATTACCAGTAGATTTGAGGAGGGCGTTCCATTGTTCATTTTGGGATTTTGCTAGCTTGCCTAGAACAAGCCTGGGTGCATACAATCTGGCACGTTGTTGTACACCTCTTCCCATTTAATAAAATGAGTAGACAACGAAGTTTGGTTTCCAATTTTGTGGTCTGGTGGTTTCATTTAATTTATGGTGTTATTTTTATTGTTCCCTTTGCATACCAGTATTTTCCCTAGTTTGGAACATTACAGTCAGTGAGTTCCAAGTGTTCTAAAGAGGAAGTGACAATGTATGCTATGCAATACTTCCAAGGCATGCTAGAGTGCTAAGGAAGCATACCAAGATGTGCCAAGTGCCAAGGTGTGCCAATGCATGCTAAGGAGTGTTAGCGAGTTCCAAAGAAACATAAGGGGGAACTAGGTCAGAATGCATGGAAATGAATGAATAAGAGTATGTGATGGGGAGTGTCAGCGAGTTCCAAGTGTGCTAAGCAGAGAGTCACATGGTATGCTAGGTTGTGCTATGTCATGCTATATTTCTAGAGCAAGATGCAACCAAGATGTTGCAAGTGCTAGGGTGTGTCAACATGTGCTAGGAAGTGTTACGGAGTGCTAGGGAAACACAAGGGAGAACTAGGTCAAATTAATGCATGTAAATGAAAAAATGAGAGTTTATGACAGGAAGTGTCAGTGAGATACATGTGCACTTAGGGAGTAACAAGGTATGGCAACCAGTGATAAGGCATGCTAGAGGCCAGTGCAACATGCCAAGATGTACCAGCTGCTAGGGTGTGCTAATGCATTCCAGGGAGTGTTATGGAGTTCCATGAAAATGAATGAATAAGAGTGTGTGAAAGGGAGTGTTAGTGAGTTCTTGGTGTGGTAGGGAGGGAGAGAAAAGATATGTTAGGTAGTGCCAGGGAAACATACCAAGATGTGCCATGTGCTAGGGTGTGTCAATGTGTGTTAGTGACTATTATGGAGTGCCACAGAAACACAAGGGAGAACTAGTTCAAAATGCATGGAAATGAAGAGATAAGAGTGTGTGATAGGGAGTGTCAATGAGTTCCAAGTGTTCTAAGGAGGGAGTGACAAGGTTGTATGCTAGGAAGTTCCAAGGCATGCTAAAGTTCCAAGGCATGTCAGGGAGTGCTAGGGTGTGCTAGGGAGTGCAAATCATGCCTGCACGAAATGTAGGGGATGCTAACACACGCCACATAGGGCTAAGGGATTGTTATATGTGTCAAGTGTTATGGCATGTCAAGATGTAAACTGTGTTTCTTAGTTGTTTTATGGCCATGGTTGGATGTGAACCTTGACATGGTAACTTGTTAAGTGGGATGAGTTGAAATTGGACATGATTAGCATAAGATGTGTTATAGGTAGTTCTTAGGTGAACAAGGCATAGTCTAGTTGTAGTAACTATAATTTGGCTAAGTTTTTGTAGTCGGGGCAAGAGTTAGTTGGGCTCTAGCAAAGTCTAAAAAAAAGTAAGGGTAGTTGTGAGGTCATGATAGCTCAGCGCTAGGGCATGCCAAGGAATGGAAAGGTGTGCTAACACATGGCAGATAGTGTTAATTGATATTGAGGAGTGTTATGGAGTGTCAGGGGAACAAAAGGGAGAACTAGGTTAAAATGCCTGGAAATGAACAAATAAGTGTGTGTGCCAAGGAGTGCCAGTGAATTCCAGGTGTCCCAAGGATGAAGTGTTATAGGAGAAGTTCATAATAGGACTTGCAAGAGTCAAGACTATGGTTTTGATAAGGTGTGGACAAAGAAATTTCTAAGAAAGGGAGACTTTGGGTTGGGTAAAATATGGTTTTCCAAATGAATTTGTTGGGTTCCCAAGTTGCAAAAAAAGTAAGTTTATCTATGAGAGCATGACAACTAGGGAGTTCCAAGGTGTTCTAGTGAATTTAAGGTTCCAAATTCATGGAAAAGTGTAATGATATCTATGAGGTCATGACTACCAAGGTTTGTTAGGGAATGCTAGGGCATGCTAACATGCACCAGATAGTTCAAAGACATGTCAAACAAGCTAAGATGTTCCAAGTGCTAAGGCATGCTAAGATGTGTAAGGACGTGACAATGCATGCCAGGGACTGTCAAGGCAACAGAAGGGAGGAACAATTTAAACTACAAGGAAATGAATACATAATAGGGTTAACAATTCATCAATTTACCTTTTCCATGAGGGGTGTGCTAGGCACACCAACACTAGTTGCCAATAGATGCCAAGTGCCAATGCATTCTAAGTGCCAAATCTTCCTTTGTTTCTTCTCATCTACTCTCCAATAATTGATCTCAAATAAATTTAATATTAAATCATGCCAAAGCATACCAATTCATCTCAACGCATGTCAAACATGCTAATACTTGCCAAGTGCCAATGTGTGTCAGGGAGTTTGATGCATGTTATGAAGTGGAAGAGCATGTTGAAGAGTGATAAGGTGTGCTAGAGAGTGCCAATGCATGTTGAGGACTATTAGGGAGTACTAGGACAACACAGGGGAGCACTAGGTCAAAATGCATGGAAGTGAATGAATATGAGGGTGTGTCAGGGAGTGTCAAGGAGTGCTAGCTGTCATGCCAAGGAGGGAGTGACAAGGTATGCTAAGAAAGGGTAAGGCATTCTAGGGAATATTGGGGCATGTTAAGAAGTGCTAGAGTGTGCTAGGTAATTTTGGGGTGTGCTAACATGTGCCAAATAATGCCAAGGCATGCTAGGTGCTAAGACATGCAAGGATGTGCAGGGTGCCAAAGTATATTTCCAATATGCGTCAAGGAGTTTCAAGGAAACAAAAGGAATAACCAAGCTAAAATGCAAGGAAATAAACACATAAGAGGTTTAATAAGACGAGACTTTATCTTTTTCAAAAGGGGCATGCTAGGCACAATAATAATATGTTCCAATGCATGCCAAGTGCCAATGTGTGCCAAGTGCTAATGTTTGTCAATGCAATATTATGCCAAGGTGTTCCAGAGCATGCTAGGGACTACATGGCATGCCAACACATGCTAGGGGAGTGTTATGTTGTGCTAGGGCATGCCAACATGTTCTTGGGCTTCCTACTCATGGAAAGATGTTCTAGGTACAAAGATGTTCCAAGTGCAAAGATGATCCAAGACATGAGAGGTGCCAAGGAATGTTAGTGTACTATTCCAAAGCATGTTAAGGTGTTCCATGAGTGTTGAGAAGTGCTAGGTCTCTCTCATTAATAGAAATGACAGAGCTTGATTATGTATTAAATAATATAGTTTCTACACACACTAGTGGAACTTTATTTAAAGGAAATTTGCTAGATAATAATCCTAATAGAGATGAATCATGTGTTGACTCATAGGAAAACTATATTCTTATGACTTGAGGGAAATAATACAAGCTAATTACTTATTAACAAATTGAATTACTATAACCACTATGACCTTCGACACATAATGAAAAAGACTCCACAACAATGGTCTTAAATCGTTATCATTTGACAAAAAATATAGTAACAGATACATAGTGTCATCAAATACTCATTGGAATGATCAATGATGACAGACATTTTTTGATCGTCACCAAAAGTAACCAAAAATATCATTGGTGAGGGTCAATAAAATATTGTCACTAGAAGTGTCACCAAAGAAAGAATTAGTGATGGTCCTTTAACAACCCTCACCAAAAGCCTCACCAAAGAGAGAATTAGTGACGGGCCTTTAACGACCCTCACCAAAAGTGTCATTGAAAATGGCTTTGGTGACAAATCTTAAAGGAATGTCACTATATACACTTATACCAATGCTTTTTTAAATATCGTCATCGTATGCGAAATTGGTGACGGACCTTATAGGTCCGTCACAAGCATGACCCTCACCAATGACCTTTTTTCTTGTAGTGAACCTTTCATTATGGGACCAAATGTTCTAGATTTCCATGAGGTTGGAGATTTGCATCTAATACCTAGGTGTTCCAAAGCTTCCAAGTCGGTTTCCAAGAATTTATATACTCTTCCCACTTCATGGAGTCTAGAATTTCTCTAAGCGTTTCATGACTAAGAACATGATCCCTTTCAGTTACTATAATCATTAGATTGGATTATTCTTGAATATTTTCTCTGCTGAGAAAATTAGGAATACAATTTTTACTACCCTTAATGTGTTCAATTTCAAAATCAAAGTTTGTGAAGAGAGCTTTCCATCACTCAAACATTGACTCTCCTGGTTTCTTGATGTCTTTAGTTAACACCTTCTTCATGGCTGAAGCATCAATTCTGAGAAGAAATATTTTGTTTATTAGGTGTATATCAAATTTATGAATGCAATTCTAGGTATTTTTTACTTCTATCTCAATAGTTGAATAGTTTTTCTCTGCAGGATTCCACACACATGAGGCAAATTGAATAATTTTATCTTGATCTTCCTTGATTTTCTTGAGGACTCCTCCCCATCCTATGTCACTGGCATCAGTTTCAACAATTTTATAGAGACTTTCATCAGATATGTACAAAATGGAAATCATTTTTACCTTTACTTTAATATTTTTAACAACATTTGTATGTGTTGCAGTGCATGGTTATGGATTCTTTTGAAGTCTCTAATTTTGCATGTTTCTATCTTGTGCACAATATTTGTAGAAATTGCAGAAATAGTTGAGACAACCCAAGAATCGTTGAAGTTGGGATCTACCTTTAATATCGTTCGAGAATTTGTCTGAAAATGCTATTGCATGTTGCTAAAGAGAAATTTGGTCATTTTCTATGGTATGTCTAAGGAATTTGACCTTGGTCTCAAAAAATTCCATCTTTTTCTTGCTCAAAACCAACCCATTTCTTTTGACTATCTGTTTGAATTTATTTACATGCTTGAAGTGTTCATCTAATGATTTGGAAAATACTAAAACATCATCAACATATACAAATAGAAAATCAATATATATCTTGAATTTCAAATCCATAAAATTTTAGAATTTGGAAGGAGCATGATTAAGGCTGAATGGAATAACATTCCATTCATAATGTCCAGAGGAGACACTGAATTTTGTCTTGAACCGATCTTCTTCTTTGATTGATACATGCCAAAAACCTGATTTCATATCAAATTTTGAAATACTTTTTCCCTTGCAATTTTTCATATAATATTTCCCTTATGGGGGACTGGATAAGTATCAATAGCCAAAACATTATTTAATGGCCTATAATTTATCACCAATCTAGGTACTCCTCTAATCGATTCAGAAATTTTATTTACATAGAAACCATAACAATTCCAGGGATTGTTTGATTCTCTTATCAATTTTCTTTTCAAAAGATCCTCTATCTATTTCTGGCAGAGCTTTCTATATTCTTAATTCATGGGGATGGCTCTACTTTTATACGGTTTTCCTTTATAACCTGCCTTGTAGGATAGTTCTATAAAGTATTGTTTCTTGTGCGAGAAAACATTTGGTTCTTTTGCACGACATTCTTTCTCTCACTATCCCTTTAATCCTTTTATTTTTCTGATGACCACATCTTTCTTCAATCTTCAGATAGTACTTTAGATCCTTGAGCTCTTCTAGAAATTTTTCTATTTTTCCTAATTCCTGAATAGCTTGGACCATGGTTGAGATTCTTTGTGTTGATACAAAAGGCAGTGTGATAGCTTGAAAATATCCTTGTTGATCTAGAATAGAAATAAAATGTTCAAATATGCCATCATCTAGTCTTGTTGATCCATAGGGTTCTACAACTGCAAGGAATAGGTTTCCTAGGATGTAGTCTATTAGAATACCCCTTACTGCAAATTTGATGTTTATGCAGTAATTTTCTAGGTAGAAAGTGGCTTTAGGGACTTCATATTGGAAGTTGTATTCTTGTTTTCCCAATCCTATAACTTATCTTTTTGTTTTAACCGAGTATTTTGCAGCAATTGAGTTTTTTTTAACACATTTAGGGTATCTCCTATGCCTAACAAAGTCTTTAGAGTAAATACTTCCCCTTGTATTTTGAATTTGAGCGTGACATGGTATGGTTGGTGCTGGACCGCCATGATTTTCATGTTGCTTAATCCTAAGAAATCATTTGTCTTGACCTCATAAAGTTCCACATTGGTATTCTTTTTTAAAGAGGTTGTTGTTCTGAGATATAATATTCCTTCTTTTCTTTCCCCTTTTCTATTCTGGAAACCTGATTTCTAAGTTCACTAATATATTTCTTCAAAAAATATATTTCATGGTTGACTTCATTTAATGTGAGTATTCTCTGCTTGTCTTGTTGATGGATTCTTTGGAATGATTTAGTGTTTTTCTCATATGAAGCATCAACAAAGAGGGTCTTTGGGATAGTACCTTTTCTTGAAGGAGTTGAAGTAGACCCTTGATTTTTCATCATAGTCTGCAGAAACATATCCATCAACTTTTATTTCATTTCTTTGTTGGCATTATGGCACCGGTTCGGAGCTATGGCATAGGTGTTGTCCTTGATGGCAACCTTCTTTGGTATCAGATCTCAGTTCAGGCACTAAGAAAGTAGAAAAAGACATATACGCAGGTTCATCTAGACAAAGACGCGTATACACGCGGGTTATACATTACAAAAGCGTGTATATGTTGGGGATCATTCTTTTGGTCCATGGCTGTTAGATCTTGGAACTTGAACCTATGTTTTGGACCATGGCGTCTCGTCAGATGTGTTGATCCCTAGTTTTGGGTTCATGGTATTGAAATGTTATGGTTTTGGACCATGGTATTGGGGACGGCCTAAGGCTATAAAAGAGGAAGGAGATCTTGTGACAAATTACCATCTGAATTATTATTGAAGATATGATAAAGTACTAGAGCTGGAATATTGGGTGGTGATGCAGATCTGGATCTGAAGCTAGGAGGAACCTTAGCACAAAAGGAAGGATAAGTTCTATTCATGGGTCATAATCTTTAAGCCTGAATGACAGTATCTTTGTATGATTTTGATATGCGAGATGTGGCGCTTGTTTGATCTATAAGTCTGATAATCTGGGTTAATTAGTGATTGAATATCTAGAAGAGTGTGTTGCCCTTTATAGATCTATACGCAGGTTCAGTAAGGTGAAGACACGTATACACACAGTTTTAGAAAAGTAAAGGGGTGTATACGCAGGTTGTTCCATATGCAGAAGCGTATGCACGCTAGTTTCAGGCTATTAAAATAGCGTATATAATCTAAGTTGTGATCTAGCTGCTTCTGACTATTGTTGCTGTGTTCTGGGTTCTGTTTTCTGGTGTATGGTTTCTGGTACAGTGTTTTGGGTACAACTATAAGAAGAATATCTACTTGATTCAGACCTAATTTGTGAAAAGGAGATTGGTTGATTCTTGATGATTGTTTGATGGATCCAGTCTGAAAATTGATGAAACGTGGTCCCTGGAAGAAAGAGAAGGTTGTAGCCTTCTGTAGGCCAGCACCTACGTACTAGTATCTTGGCTAGTACAAGAGCTAAGGGGGTTGTAGCTCCCTTCCAGGAGAAGCTGGAAAACGAGAGAGAGTTGTAGCTCTCTGCAGGTTGCAGCCTGCGTACTGGTAAAGGACTGCACCAGTACATTGTAAATATAAGTTTCTAATTAAAGAAAGATAGAGACAAATTGCAGCAGGTGGTTTTCACCCACATTGGGTTTCCACCTTACATCTGGTGTTCTTGTGTGTGATTGTCTTTCTGCTCTGTTTTACTATCTCTGGTTACTGGTTATTAGATGTTGCATCTAAGATTAACAAACATCATCTGAAAGTTTAAGTAAATTAAAAGTTTGCTCTGTATACGCGGTTTTTCTTCTGAATAGTTACGTATATACGCGGGTTGAATTAACTGAAGTAGCGTATACAAGTTGGTTTTTGAAAAGGATTAATTGACTTGATAATACTGGTCCCCCCCCCCCTCTCAGTATTATTTCCATCATTCTCCTTCAGGGAGCATATTAATGCTTACCAGGATTTTATCTTCTTCATCATCTAAACTATGTGCCATGCATATTTTTAATTTATGCTATAAGTTAGATTCATTTTAAGTGTTATATTCTGATCATGACTCTGAGACTTTGCAATGACATTCTTCTGAATCTATACAATCATAGCAGTCAACAAGAAAAACTGCTCCATGATCATCTTCAGATTCTGTGCAAGAATTACTCAAACTGGAAGTTTCTATAGAATCACAATAATTTTGTCCCATAATATGTATTTCTTCTTTGATATGAATATTGGGACAATTTTTAGTTTTATGTAGTTTGGAACCACATTTATAGCATTGGATGTGGACTAAGGGTTTCTTTTCTTCTCTTTTTTTCCTATCATGTTGGTATTTTCTAACATGTTCTTGGGACCTTTTCCCTCTGTGTACTTTTGATTCTCCCCCATCTGGACAATTATTTGAAGTACGTCCCTTTTTTCCACATAACCAATAGGTGAGCATGTTCTAGGCTTCTTGTTTATGAGTCCTAAGATGAATATATTGAGGAACATAATAGTGGGAATTTGTAATTCTTTTGTAGTAGCCTTTTTCTCTTCTTATTCTTTTGGGTTTTGCAGGATTGTTAATTTTTCTTTCTTGAGGGATTCTTCACCCTTTTATTTTGTACAACATGATCATCTATAGATAGACCATATCTTTTGCAGATAGATCGACTATCAAGTAGCCTCGACAATTTCTGTATAGATTTATTCACCTTCATATTTGTGCATAGTCCAACCAAGGATTTTGTTATGATATTATATATTCCCCCCAAGTATAAGATTCATAGGGGTTTTGGAATACTTCTTGAATTTTCATGTAATCTACAAATTTAGAAGGAAGAGTTGCAAGATACACATGTTTCCATAAGAGATTCTTGTTATCTTTTACTTCATAGATTCTTTGAATCCAATCTCTATGGAAGTCTTCATACTAGGACATTTTTTTACATTTGAGATTCATTAATATCAGAGTGTTTATCTGATATTTCTGATTTTGCACCACACAAATGCTCAAGGATGAATGATGTCAGAGCTCCAATCATGTTATTTTGGGGATTCCCATCTTCATTATGTACATCATCCCCTGCTTCATCTTTAACTATTTCTTCTGCCATTTTATCTACCAATGTGTTGTGGCCACCAACAACCCCCCTCTTTGTTTGATATTAGCAATAATACCAAGCAAAGGGGTACCCTTAATAAAAATTCAAACAAACATCTCTAGGAACATTTATGTTTTTCCTTAGAATTTTATCGCAGCAAAGCAAAGAAAACATTTCTTTTATGAGCATAACAAACCACAAAGGAACGATGCGAAATTCATCGCATCACATTCACCATAAGCGCTCTTAAATAAAAAACTTAAGAAATCTCCGACGGCCGATGTGCGACGTCGCACATCGCAACATCGCATAAAGTGGCACACAATGACTAATATCTACGATCTGCGATGATCCGATATTGCGATACCACGATACTATAACACAAATCTGTGATCTACGATCTGCGATGAGCGCAAATTTTCTTCGGTGCAGTATTCAAGGAAAGCTATCCATTAATCAGAATTAAGCGCGCGCCTTAAAAGAGGAAATTAATGATTGTACGAATGACTGCTTTTTGTTTTTCAAAGAGTCAGTTCGCTGTGAATGTCATGATTATGCACACATAAGATTTGAAGCTTTCATGTCAATCTTTATTTACCATTACTCTTTTCCTTTGTGCAAACTATAAAACAGGAAATAACATGAAGCAATATTGCAGGAAACATCTAAGGAAAAGGGGAAAGCACCAATGCTCGGAGAACACAGAAGAGATCTCTTCAGAAATGGGTGCCGCATACGATAGAACTACAGATTCCAGAGTATCACTCAACAGATGCTAATGACTGATAGGTCATCTGAAGCTCAGAATCAAAGGCGCACAAAAGCAACATGATTACAAAAAGGCCTGAAACTTACACACCAGAAAATCCCGGCACGAAGAACGAAGGCAGTTTTTAATCCAGAGAATTGCTCAGAAAGTAAAGTCTTTTAACTCATCAAGTCATTCGCAAAGACAGAAACCGAAATAGCAAAAGCAGAACCAGTTTAAGGGAAATTTGAGTTATTACCAAGTATACACCCAGTCAGCGGGAGATTCTCTAAAATATCTTATAGTTTACTAGAAAGTGGTGCCAACTCTTGTTACTTCTATTTTTATAGCACACACGAAAAGAGAAGGCAACCAGCCAACTCTTCCCAGTCGAATGTTGCATGCTTACAGCACTGAGGAGTAAATACAGAAATAGTTCAGAGTCAGATTTAATTTTTAGAAATAGTTTGCTTTATCAGAAGGAAGGTCATTTGAAAACTGGATCCTAAGTTTATGTAATCAAGTTAGTTAGCTAGCAGTATTTAAACCATTCTCAGGCATTTAGAGAAGGGTCCGGAGATTTGTCAAAAACTCGTCCTCAGAACATGCACTTTTGCGCCCTCGGAGGTGGTTTTGATGAATGGATGGATCAAGGTTTATTAATGTTTGCATTTGATATCTGCTACTGATGTTGCACTTCTGTACTCTTAGTAGATGTTAGAGCAAGGAGAGATAAATCATTGTTTCTTGAAGCTTATGAGTGGAACCAGTATAAATGGTACTTTTATCTCTTGACTATTCCTGCTTAATGTTCTTTAAGTGATTTATAGTTTCAGTTGTTTATATGTTCATTGTATGAATGTATGGGTTATCATTTGGCACTTTTGTACGGTGGAGTCATATTGTTTGTGTCTGACATATGAATAACTTATTATGCGATATGTTGTTCACAATTGTTTTGCCTAACTTCTTATGCAAAGTGGTTTATCTTTAATGATATCTATTCTTATGATAGCTGAACAATCTTTATTACCAGTTATTGTTCGAAATCTTTTTAGATCGCATAATAGAAGATATACACCTCAGGTTAGTGTATATTAGATGTGTTGTTTCTCATTAGATTACAATAGCATAGAGTTAGTTTAAAGAATCTGAATTAGATTAGTTTTAAATTTCTCTTAGATCAGCATAGTTCAACACTACACACACACCCAAGTTCGGGAAACTGGTCTCGTTATCCCCAGTCGGACCCGCTATACCAAACGGATAAGGATCTGCCAACCAAGGTCACGACCGGGTGGGTATCCCCCTTGTTGTCGACCCGATTTTCAGGGCTTCAACATATTTGGCGCTAGAAGGAGGGCCGAAATATGAATGGCACCTAAATCAAAATCTAAATACCATTCTGAGAGTAAATCACCCTCATCAACTCCACCGACTTCCTCAGTACATTTAAATTCAGAATCAGAAGTCGGTCGAATATTCACCGCTGCTACATACCCTAATATTTCAGACCAATATACCATTGAACCCCCTGAAGTTCAAACTCTTATTCACAAACTCCAGGGATTTTCTATTTGTACACTTGGGTCTGATAAATCTCAAAGCAGTGTGACTTCGCAATACAATCATGCTCATCCCCTAACCAGGTTAAAGAGCGGAAAATTTGATATCCAACCAACTGAATTCCCTCTTCCCACCAGGAAGAGAGCAAGGAAAACATCACTGCACTCTGACAGTGAGACTCCTTCATCTACATCATCCATCTCAACCCCCTCACCGTGAAGTCAACCGCCCACATCTTCATTCCAAACCACTCATCCACCTTCCACAACCCCTCTTCCCCAATCGTCAAGGATCATAACATCTTCATCTTCCCATCCTCAAGGATCATCCCCTACACTTGCAATTACCAGCAGCTCAAAATGGCCCAATCTCCATGGAACAACCCTGGAGCGGTTTTAATGCCTCCACCCCTGAGCTAAATACTGCCCCATCCTGAGAAATGGCTACCCAAGTTCAACCCAGAAGCATGCATGCTAGCTGAAGAGCACATTAACAATTTCATGCTCTCTGTTAATCTCAACGGCGTTACCAATGAAGATGTTGTGGTTCGGCGTTTTCCCTATACAATGCAAGGAACAGCCGGGTCATGGTACTTTTCATTACCTTCCAGGTCTATAACGAGTTGGGACATCTTTCAAAATCAGTTCCTCACCAAATTTGGTGATGATATATCAACGGAAACGTTAATCAGTGACCTATCCAATCTTAAAGCCAAAACTAAAGAACCCATCAAAGATTTCAATTTACGATTCAATAAGATTCTCAACAAAAATCCCACTGCTTCACAACCTAGCGAAGAAGTATGATGTGAATGGTATATCACAGCCTTACCATCAAACTTAGCAGTCTTCGTAGATAGGGCAAATAAAACAACTTTAGTTGAAAACTTAACAGAGGTGATAGCAGTAGAGAAACACGTTATAGCTTTGGAGAAGAGATCTGCGATAGAAGAACGCAAATCTAAAAAGATCACCTTCAAGGAAGACCCCAAGAAGAAACAGACGAAAGATCCTTTCGATTTAGAAGGGTTGCAGAAGGTATTAAAGACCATGTCCAATGAGATGATTGACATAAAAAAACAAGTGGCAGAAACTTCTTCAAAAAAGCCCTACAAAACTTTTAAAAGAGGCCCTTCAATGGATACGAAACCACCCAACGCTATCTCAAATGTCGAATCCGAAGAAGAGGAAGAAGAAGAGAGAACCATTGAAGGACAAACCGATGATGAAGAAGTTGTGGAACTACAAGGAATGTGGGATTTCATCCTCCCACAAGAACAAGATCAAGAAGCATTTCCGGTTAGCACTCAAAGCAAAAACCAACTTGATCCTCCCCAAACTACCCCTAAGCAGAAGGGCGCGAGCCCTACAGTAAAAGAAAAAGTCGCAACAAAGAAAACAACCGCTAAGGCGACTCAACCTAGCCCAGTCCAACCAGATCAAACACCTCCATCAAGAACACTAATAGTGTCGGATGGAATGGACTACAATATTATCGATGACATGAAAAAGACTAGGGCTAATATCACTCTTTATGAATTGAGCAAATTGAAACATCAACAGAAGATAATGATGAAAGAATTGCACGCCGTACCTACTACATCTTTGCCTACAGCTGTAGCTACGCACAACATGGGAAGATCCCCAGTCAACACGGCCAATAAGATCTATCCAAATGACATCGTCTTGATTGGGGGAAGATCAAGATCTCACACTCCCCCCTTTTTGCTCGCCTATGAAATCTTCAATAAAAACGTGCACAATTGTTTGGTAGATTCTGGAGCTTCAACAAATATTTTACCCAGATCAATATGTGCCAAGTTAAACGTTCAAACACAAAAATTGGCAATGCGCATAGTTCAGCTTGATCGATCTCAAGTCGAAGTGATTGGTGAACTTAATCAAGTCACCATAAGATTGTCGTCTAACCCCAAGTTATGTCAGGTTATCGACATTCTAGTAGTTGATATCCCTGAATTCTACGACTTAATTCTTAGCAGGGATTGGTCCAAAAAACTCCGTGGATACTTTTCAACCGACTGGTCGCACATGTGGTTACCATACAATGGTAAACCAAATCAAATAAAGGTTGAACGAGAGTTACACCAGAAGTACATAGTAACAGAATTGGAGG